>WFMF01000143.1:0-243782 GCA_011033025.1 Beroe forskalii
ACTGCAGCGAAGTCTCGGCAAATAAAGTATGGATTATGCTTCTTTTCCACTGCTTGATTACACTTGAATCCATCGATTCCTTGTCATTGCAGGCTGCTTCTACAGCTGTAAAGTAGAAGTAAAACCCTCTTGATAAATGTTGCAATTTGTATAAGGATCATATTAATTTTGTGAGATTATTAGATTGCATCAAACTGTAATTAAGACACTGAAGAAAATTTTTATCCCTTTTAAAAAATCGGGCCTTATCTCCATAATGATAAATAAACAAGATAAGAATGAGTCTTGAAGTACTATTTCTTAATTTAATTTCTATATTTTGTTTAATGTTTTTATGCCTGGTAACGGAGCAGCTAATAAGCACTGAAATTAAGTTTTTGTGGGTGCAACTTGATTTTCTATATCACGCCCTATATGTGCCTTCATCCTACAAGGTGCGATGAAATAACATTTTTTTCTGTAGTTTACAACGATAAAATAGTAATATGTTTCTAAACATCGTCTCGGTATAATAAAACAGTGGTGTTATAGAAAAAGGGCATAATAAACGTTTTCATCAGGTCCATAAACCATCAGCAAGAGCTGTTTCTAACCATTTAGCATGGGATAAATTGTCTTCCAACGGCTCTAACTGACAGATGGGCTGAACTGACATGTGTATGGCCGGTGTTTTGGATGGTGATATCAGAAAGGACGTGTTTCGTGGAGTAAAAATGAGAACACCCCACAAAGCTCAGTGACATCACATTGTGTCAGGTGTTTAGTGCCAGTAACAACCCATTGTAAGTTTGATACTTATAATAACATTAATAATAGCATTTTTGGTGTTTCTGACTGATGGAGCAACTTCTAGAGATCTATGAAACATCAAATTCAATGTGGCAATGAAAAAGATGGTCTTATATTTGCGATGGTGGATACTTGAATCAAAGCTGCTCTTTCTTGAGCTTCAGGTTACTTGAGCTTCACAGTGATTTCATCATAACTATTGTGATCATTTGTATATTGAGCGGTATCCGATCATGACTTTTTGAGTCATCATCCAACAAAATGGCTTAGGGTCTTTTGTCCTCTACAACTGCTTTCAGCTGTTTGTTTTTAAACTTGAGCTCACATTTTCTAGTATTATCTCACATCTCCCTGTAATATCTCACCGGTTTGTACCTGTCACCACTACTCTTGTTTTCATTTCCATCATTTGATTTCACGATGTGTCTGACATTGTGTCATGAAAAATGTCCCCTAAGTGGCGACAATAGTTTGCGATATCAGGACACTAGACAGCTCCAGGTCTCACCACCTCACTATAAATTTAAACTCTGACATGTCTGTCATCAGTGCGGTTGAGGTGCTGTGAAAATCTTTTAAATGCATTCAAACTGCTCACTGCATACAGTGCCCTAGTGAAGGTGGGACTGTGAAACTCTCAAATGTCCGGGATACAATGTGATATTTCAATATCACTGTATGGTCCGCTAAAATTCTTAGAATCATACAATGGATGTTGAATTTCAACTTGCAAATTCAAAAAGGGTCATTTTATGGTTATACTGTAACGACTAACTAACTGCGGGTTACCTCATAGATCAGAATTTTGAACGATGGACTTGATCTTTCAGTCCTCAGATTTTTCGTTACGTCATTGGCAAAGCAGAAGGATAGAGAATACTGCGCTTGATCTCCTTTTTTTAATCATAATTGATCCATAATCCATAGCTGCAATTATAATGGTTTATGGTTAATGACAAGTTAGTGAGTTACAACTATAATTCCAGACAGTTTCAAATTTCTCATAGTAGCCCAGGTCCAACAACGTTAGTCAAATTCCTAAGCCTTGGGTATTAGATAATATTTGTTTGATGGGTCTGAATTTGAACGACATAGACGCACTAACTATCCATTGCACTTCGTCCCCTTCGTGTCAATTGGCACTTCAAATTCCTCCTCCAATTAATGTAGCCTCAAATTTAACTCAGTTTCAACTTTTTCAAGTTTGATACGAATAGTAATATGTGTCTTAGTCTAGTCGGATAACCAATTTACAGTCTGATTTTAGTGTGTTCAAATGCTACCTATCAGGTAGCATTTGAACTATCACGCATGTTCAAATAGAAAACATATATAAAATGTCAATATCCTGTTTCAGCAAAACGTGGACCCATACTTCATTCAAAATATATTTCCATTTAATTTTGAGTTATTTAAGGGGGCAGGGGGGTCTTCGGTGTCGATGGCCAAAATAGAGTTTTTGGCTAGAAATTTAGAGAGCATCTTGTTAGCTACCAGAAAAACTTTACGGAATGAAAAAATCTTGTTGCCTGGCCTGAGTATTGAAAATCGGAATTTGCTGTGTTACTACTACGCGCGCGAACTTTAATCGCAATTTGCCAAAAATGATCTTAAAATCTAACTCCTCTACATTTTTGGAGAATCGTCCTGAAACTTTCCAGATATATGTTCTAGGGATAAAATGAAAGATTTGTTTAGTAGATTTTGATTTAGGCCTTTAAACCGAATATTCGATTTTGAAATTTCGAGGTGCCAAATTTTGATGATTTTTGGCGGGTTCGAAATTTCAAAATCGAATATTTTCAGTTTAAAGGCCTAAAATCAAAAAATCTACTAAACAAATTCTTCATTTTAATCCCTAGAACATATCTGGAAAGTTTCAGGACGATTCTCCAAAAATGTAGGAGGAGATAGATTTTTAAGATCATTTTGGCAAATCGCGATTAAAGTTTGCGCGTACTGTAATTACAGGCAAATTCCGATTTTCAAGATCACATAACTCAGGCTAGGAACAAGATTTTTTCATTCCGTAAAGTTTTTCTGGTAGCTAGGATGCTCCATTTTGGCCATCGACACCCCGAAGACCCCCCCCCCTGCCCCCTTAAAGGAAATGGTTACAAAATGTGAACACGTTACCTCCCTCACTCAAAAAGGCATGATCATTTGACACATCACCGTGAAGTTATTGACAGCAACCATCAATTGCATTGTTTATTGTGCAGAAGCCGTGGTGCAGAGTTCCAAAGAAAGACCTGGACAGAGGTTCACAAGAGGATTATCCCAAGAAGGGAAAGTGTCCTTTTCACGCTATGACGAGTCTGTGAGGGTGGGGCGGGGCAAGGGTGAATGGGGTGGAGTGAGGGGTTGAGCCGTGAGCGAGCAATCTGAAGCTACGTAGGTGAGGATGAAACATATGTATAGCTGCCGCTTCTGCAAAGGACTCTGAAACGAAACTTTCGTTATTTTAAACTTTCGCATACATATCTTTTGTGAAAATCTTACACAGTGAATTTGTGTGCATCAATTATCATAACCTCAGGTCCTATGTTAGGAGTCCGTTACATTATTTTAAATCTTCCTATAAGTTCGGAATGATTCGTGTCACGTACCGCTCAAACCCGGTATAATAAACCCGGCTGTTAATCACTCGGAGAGTGGCCTGCCCGAATGGATATATGTTGACTTTCACCGGTAATTGCGTGACAGGATTTACAAATTTGCTGTTCTATTTTCAGCTTTAGTAAGCTCTAATCATAAATTCCCTGTCTTAAACCAATTGTGGAGGCAACTTTAACAAATAACAATGTAACATCTATATGGGGTATATATTAAAATTAGTTGATGGGTGATAGTCGCCAATCTGGCGGCATCCTATAGTTCGTCCGGTCAAAGAGTGCTGTATTTTTACATTTTATAGCCAACGGTTTGATGAGAAATGTTAACGGGGAATTTTGCACGTATACACTTCCTGCACTTTCCCAGCTCCATTTTTCAACACTCTAAACGGCGTGATAATTTAATTTTTGTTCCCTTTAATTGCCATCCCAATTACTGTCTCTCTGGCACTTCTCCCGAGTATATTGTACGCACTACTACAACTACAGGTAGAATGACGTGTGTGGCGTCAGGTCACGCTGATGTCGGGGGAGACCTGGTTTATATGTAGAGTATATTATGTTGGTATATATATATATATATATAAATATATAATATGTACAATGTGGAGCAGGAGACTGTTAAACCATACACTTCTCTTCTCCTCCTCCTCCTCCTCCTCTGTGTCCCTATCAACACCGTGTTGTGGAGGAAGGAGGAAGAGATGTTAAACACGAAGCCTTACCTCATCCCCCTCACTCTACTAGGATCTTCCGCAGGACAGCGCGGGGAATGCGCGGCGCAGACCCTGCGCACGTGCTCTATCTCTCTCTCTCGTCAGGGCCCCAGGTGGTTCACAGTGATTACCATGGTAGCTAGCGCTGAGTAGAGCGTCGTTTTTCCGGATACCTTCCCCAAATATCCGGGCGACGTTTATTGTGGAGCTCCTAGTGGCCGCTGCTGCACGTTAGTGGTCAATGGTCTGAAAACATCACAAGTTTCTCATGCACTCACTCCATCACGTGACACCTACCCGCTACAAACACAGCGGTCACGTGACCTAGAGAGGGAGCCCACGTGACCTGTCACGTGACTTTCCTAACTCACTCTCTCCGCGGCCATTGCTTGCAACTCGACACCTTGATAACCACCGTATTCTGCTCGCAATGCGTTTCAATAATGTCTCGATCAGATCGTGCCCCTTCGGACCGATAGCTGCATCCCGAACCCGTAAGGTGTGCACCATGTTGGTTTTGTTTTGGTTAGTAGTCAGTAGCAGCGGCTCAGAGGACGGAATGCCGTGTAACGGGGACCTGTACCCTGTGGAATGTTCCTGCATATCCGACAGTCAGCAAGCTGTGCGGACAGTCAATTGTACCGGAGCCGGATTAACGGAATTCCCAAAGCTCGACCCTACCGTTAGAACTTTGTGAGTATTCATTTATAATCGGCAGCATCCGAGAATCCCGGCCGGGACAAGTGCAGAACTCCAATTTGAGAGCACCTGCCCCCTCTGTGCACACTTCAGCAAATTCATTGGTTTCTATGAACATTGTTTACAGCGTTCAAGAAGTTATTTCAATTAAGCGTTCGTGTTTGATTAAAGCTGATGTAACCTCTTGGTACGAAGTGAGAAGATATTCTCAGATAGGAGTCCACTTGCCCCGGACGGGATTCTTTTTAAATACTGCCGTCTGCCCATTAGTCTCTACTGTATCGTGTCTCATAGGTGCTGGAGATAATATCGTGTTAGATCGTGTGAATTTTTGATGAGGAAACAGTGTCTTTGGCTTATATTAACCGGCCGGCCCAAAAACTTATTAACCATACCGATGATATCCCAAAATTTCACTGAGAAGTTACAAATGGTAACAAACGTAGCCAAAGTTATAAATCTTTACTTTTATAAATTTTTTGGGTCATCCGGTATAATTATTAAGGTGGTGTCTAGCTGATTGTTCATTGAAATCCGGAATGTAAAATTTTAAGAAAGTTTCAAGTAAAGCGTAAACTTATGGTAAACGTAGATGTGAACTAAAATTGTAAACTTACGATTAAATTGTTGTTTAGTTATGGTCAAATGCGGTGGTTAACTTATTTTAGACTGGTGGTGAATTTATGATCAATTTTAGGCAGACAGGATCAGCCATTTAATATTTATGTCATGAAATTGATTAGAATAGAAATTCTATTCACAGCACAAGGTTTATGATCTAACCGGTCACGGTAGAATATCCCAAAAAGCGATAATTTTGCCATTTTTGTCGCTTTTTTTACAATTTCGTAAATGATTGTAAATCCCTGAATTCATTATGGGCATTTTATTACAGCAATCAGCAGTCTTGTCTGCAGTGCGCTGACACAAACCCTAGAAAATGTGTTATTAACGGAATTTTGCTAGTAGCGGAATTTATCTTGTGAGTTCACAAATTCTGAATATCACGGACAATTTTCATACATTCCTCACTAATTTCTTATTTACGCTTATCTTCGGTAGCACCTTGTTTCCAAGCCAAATCTCTTTCCCCTGAAATCATTTGCAGTCTGATGTACCATAATATGAAGTGGTCCCCTATCCTTGACTCCTTTATACGTTTGGATGAAAGTGTCAACTTGTAAAGTCTTGTGATTCACCATTTTATAAACTTCTAATTAGGATCACTTCAATCCACCAGATACTAAAAGCAGGAACTAGCGAAACCACCCCGAAACAAGCCGAAACAAGCGGAACGACCCGAAACCACCCCGAACCAACCCAAAAACCTTCCGAAACAAGCCGAAACAAGGCGAAACGAGCCGAAACAACCCGAAACAGCCCGAAACAAGCGAAACAAGCGAAACAACCCGAAACAAGCGAATCAACCCGAAACAACCCGAAACAAGCAGTTTTGCATTTTCCACTTGTTTCGGCTTGTTTCGGCTTGTTTCAGCTTGTTTCGGGTTGTTTCGGGTTGTTCCAGTTTTTAGTAAAATTTTGGCTTGATTCGGGGTTGTTTCGGGTTGTTTCGTGTTTTTGCTGCCATATCAAGCGAAACAAGGCGAAACAAGCGAACCAACCCGAAACAAGGCGAATCAACCCGAAACAAACGGAAAATGCAAAACTGCTTGTAGTTCATGTCGATTCGGCTTGTTTCGGCTTGTTTCGGGTTGATTCGCTTGTTTCGGGTTGATTCGCTTGTTTCGGGTTGATTTGCCTTGTTTCGGGTTGTTGTGGGTTGATTCAACTTGTTTCGCCGAAACAAGGCGAAACAAGCCGAAACAAGCCGAAACAAGCCGAAACAAGCGAATCAACCCGAAACAAGCGAATCAACCCGAAATTTCGCCTTGTTCCGGCGAAACAAGTTGAATCAACCCACAAAAACCTGAAACAAGGCAAATCAACCCGAAACAAGCGGAATCAACACAGAAAAAAGCAAATCAACCCCAAACAACCGAATCAACACGATACACTGTTGATAAACTGTGAATTCAAGGAAAGCCCATGGTAAAAGTTTGTATAACTGTAGTACTGTATTAGTAGCTTGACTTCCATCCTCCAGCATGTTGCAGAGTTGACACTGAAATGGGCTATTTCACTTCTTGTGTGCAAGTAAGAATTTAAATTCCTCATGGATATGTTTAGTGTCCACACTCCACGGCCCCGCTCAAATATAGCATCCCCAATCCATACGTGTATCAATTTATAATACCTGGAGAGCGAATTTTGGGGCAGATTTTCTATTCTGGGCAATTACTTGACTGCGATATATCCATTATCCAATACCTATTCATTCGGGAGCTTTTTTTGAGAAATTTGCTCTTCTAGAAAGGAAATGTTGAAAGTTTGAGTATAAATTTCAAAGAATTTTTAAAAACGAACAGAAAGTTCTGTGGCAAAAAATGACTATCCAATGCAAGAGCGGGGTTTGGAGAAATAACAGCACTATTATATCACTATTAACATGGATTGAACACTGAGTTCGACTTAAAATCGTAAATCAGGAACATGACATGTATTAATGACTTGTGGCAGCTTGAGCTACGGAAGTACGAGCCCGACGGCCTAGTTCAAGCTCGTTACTGGTATGTATCTTCATAAATCATAGGGCAGAGGCATCAGATTGTAAAATGAGTTGAAAGTGCAAAAGAAAAGAAAGATCCTCAGTGGCCGGGTAATTGCATATAATATGGTGGTTTTAATCTACAAGAGAAATAGGGAAATAGGTAGTAAAAAACATAAGAATTTGTTTATTCTTGTATAGAAAATCCTCCAAACTGAAGGCAGCCTACGGCAAACTACTTAAGCTGTTACTTTCGACCAATGAAGACCCATAAACGTTAGAGCTAAGGCAGTCACACAAGCTCCATAAAAGAGTAAAGGAGCAAAGGTGCTTTGAACTTTTGAAACCATGCATGGTAACACTTTTTTGACCCATAACGTTTTTAAAAACAACGTTATGATTGCATCACTTTACTTGGGCCCGAATGTGCAAATTCTGATTCATTAAAACAATCATAATGTAATTCACAACGAAACATGTGACATTTGTTTGAAATGATGGAAGATTTTGCCGAGGGTAGCATCGCACACAAATAATAAGTCGCACACAAACAATATGCCCCTGACACTGTCAGTGACAGTATAAATTCTTGCGCCTATTGTTCGCGCGCGACGCATAACATGCCCGGGCAGGTTCAGCGGCAGTAAGGGAAATGTCGCGAATGTGTCATTGGTTGCGTGAGAATCCTTCATTTCGTTGCAGTACAGTAAGTTCATTGCTCATACGGCCCGTGCACTTATCTCCATCGCTTTCATGTAATTCGACCGTACGTTCATCTTATTCACCCTATGTCTTTATGTGAAAATGCAAGAACTCGAGAAGCATATCTCTAAATTGGCATCTCTATGCCACGTAGCCCAGTAAATTCGCCCGGTAAACTTGAATGAATTGATATCGAGGGACAATTTCCGAATTGATTCGAGTGTTGTCCGAATTGGAGTCGTGTCATTTTGAGACTAAAACACGGATGACGATGATACTGATAATATGAACATAAGTTTTAGTAAATGTCATATCTTTAAACACCAATTCATGAGTTATATAGTCAAACATGAATGATAACTGACCTGCAAATAATTTTCTCCATTACGAATTGTGAGTTGCATTTCATTTTGTTGCAAATTAAGGAATAACATGATTAATTATAATGATTAATGACGTTGCATTTAAAATGATCATTTTTACCACGAATAAGGACATCATTAGTATCATTTTGTTGTCAGCTTGAGAAAGATCATAATTGTCATAATTTGATGACTGTTAGCAAAACAAGACTGTTAAGTACCGTGCCTTAATGAGTTAACCAGTGATAGGAACCTGAAAACATTCGACCTCTCGAGTGATTACGTTATTATGTAATTATCAGTCAGACACAGTTGATCAGTTATCAAGAACAGGGTGGTGATGAATGGTGAAAAGAGATAACGTAGCCAGAGTATTTTATCTACTACAGTACGGAAGTGCTAATAAGGATCCGCAGTCAACTCTAAATAGTTAGTTGGAAAGGGAAAAATAGAAAAATAGAGATCTGTGAGATCAGGATATGCATAATATACAAATATGTGCAGTGTACGCAGTGTTTCACAGTTGACAGGTAAAATGAGCCGAATGAGTTGAAAAGGAGATACAATTATAAGTTCATAAGATTTGTGTATACACATCTCTAAGAGTGCCTAGATAGCTAGATGACTAGAAGAACATATTTCTTGACAAACTGAATATCAATAAATATCCTATTAGTTATGTCCCATAATTATACGGGTTGATTCACCTTGACTCTGACACTTATTCCGGATTGATCATGGCCGGCTTCAGATTGATTCGGCTCGTTTCGATATTGATTCGGGTTGAATCGTTTGATTCGGTTGATTTACTCGAAACAAGCGAAACAAGCCGAAACAAGCCGAAACAAGCGAAACAAGCTGAAACAAGCGAATCAACCCGAAACAAGCCGAAACAAGCCGAAACAAGCGAATCAACCCGAAACAAGCGAATCAACCCGAAACAAGCCGAAACAAGCGAATCAACCCGAAACAAGCCGAAACAAGCGAATCAATCCCGAAACAAGCGAATCAACCCGAAACAAGCGAACAAGCCGAAACAAGCGAATCAACCCGAAACAAGCCGAAACAAGTGGAAAATGCAAAAACTGCTTGTTTCGAGTTGATTCGCTTGTTTCGGGTTGTTTCGCTTTTTTCGGGTTGAGTCGCTTGTTTTGGGGTTGATTCGGCTTGTTTCGGGTGATTCGGCTTGTTTCGGGTGATTCGGCTTGTTTCGGGTTGTTCCAGGTTTTAGTAAAAAAATTGGCTTGATTCGGGCTTGATTCGGGTTGTTTCGTGTTTTTTCTGTCGTATCAAGCGAAACAAGCTGAAACAAGCCGAAACAAGCCGAAACAAGTGGAAAATACAAAACTGCTTGTTTCGGGTTGTTTCGGGCTGATTCGCTTGTTTCGGGTTGTTTCGCTTGTTTCGCTTGTTTTGGGTTGTTTCGGGTTGTTTCGGCTCGTTTCGCCTTGTTTCGGCTTGTTTCGGAAGGTTTTTGGGTTGGTTCGGGGTGGTTTCGGGTCGTTCCGCTTGTTTCGGCTTGTTTCGGGGTGGTTTCGCTAGTTCCTGCTTTTAGTATCTACGGACGATAATAATGTGGGATGACTGTCATGAAATCGTCTCGTTATCTTCTTGAAATGTAATTCCCTGGCATCAAAGCAAATATTTTGAGTATTTCCTTAATTTCACTTGCGTTTGACAATTTGGTGGTTTGAACCGGTCACGAACAACCATAGTTCCATTTTATAGAAGCATAGATTGGCATGAAAAATATTATATCCTGTCCTTGTTTTTGTGATAGCATTAGAAAAACTTAGAACGAGATTCCCAGGCTTTGACAGAGGACAACTGAACCTGTCCTGAATGTTATATGTTACTGATATAAACGTTTGGACCAAGTGTTGTAAAACCGGGCTATTGGTAGTGCTGAAATTATACAGAGGAGGCTGATAACACGTTTTCTATTGAGTTTTTAAGTTTACTTCAAAAAAGAAATGAAACTCTTACTGATGACAGGTTGTCGATATAGTTCAATTGACAAATAGCTAAAACTATGATAGTGATATTATATTAGACATGTCGGCGTGGTATCATGATTTAAAAAGTTGTATCAGTAGCATCATGACTGACGCAGTCAAGTGATCGCATAACCCTTAAAATATGAAAGCAGTTTCACATGACTATCCTAGATCACGCCAAATGAGACATTTAGTAACTATAACGTGATGATGACCTCTTGTTACTCATGTCAGATCATGGAAACCTGCTTGATTGCCTTACATAATATGACTACACGAGCTGGTCAAGCTCCGTTTTAAATATAGCTATTCGAATCTAGCTAGGGTTACGTGTAATATAGTCGAGAGTCCGTGGATGGTCCGAATAAATTCCACTTATACATTTCTGCGTGCATGCTAAGCTTGAATTTCTAGAGATTTATTTCCCTTGTATTACACAGCAGCTTTTGGAAGGGGCTTGGCAATGCTTGTACAAGCATTCCGCATTCTTTGTCTACATCTGAAAAATATTACAGGAGATAGAGATCATCAAAAGTTAGCCACGACTGCTTCACTGAAGCATAATTAATAATCATGGTTATTAAGAAAGTTTAAATTATTTCATGGTTATTAAGGAAGTTCA
The DNA here is from genome assembly GCA_011033025.1 of Beroe forskalii. Taxonomy (NCBI): domain Eukaryota; kingdom Metazoa; phylum Ctenophora; class Nuda; order Beroida; family Beroidae; genus Beroe; species Beroe forskalii. The sequence goes on from WFMF01000143.1 coordinate 11,108, forward strand.
AATTATTTCATCATTCAATCTATCAAATCATGCTTTACTAACGAAGGTGTTATCACCACCAAAACCGTTGGACGGTTGGTCTAGTAACCCCCCGCTGGTTTGGATGTGATCAGCCCGTTTTGTCTCTTTTCAGGTTCCGTTGTCACATCCAAACCCGCGGGGGGTTACTAGACCAACCGTCCAACGGTTTTGGTGGTGATATCTTGACAGATGTATGTAGTTTAAACCCATGTTACTCGGACCCCCTTTATTCGGACCCCCTTCATTCGGACCCCCGTCATTCGGACCCCCGTTATTCAGACCCCCGTTATTCAGACCCCCGTTAGTCGTATTTAAACTCATTTCAACATAATCAAGTCGAAAATCCCGTGTAAACATAAATTTCTTCAAATCCCCTAATTTCTACAAAACGTCCGTGTGTACTCACGTGCTGAAATATGGCAACTAGATCTAATTTCATTAGTCGTATTTAAACTCATTTCAACGTAATCAAGTCAGAAAATCCCAAAATATCAATTTTAAATCCCCTAATTTCTACAAAACGTCCGCGTCAACTCACGTGCTCCACTAGTTCATCGTATATTTCCCATCCCTATTCACTGCAAGACATGGAGAAACCATTATCAGTAGACCATCGTATCACAGAATAGATTACAGTACAATTTTTCGTCATAAACGTAATTTCAATCAATTTGCAGTTCAATTTTTAGAAGCCTCCCACGACAACAATCTTCGACCGATCGCCCTGAAACTCGTTTTATAGCTAAATCTTAAGGTCTTAAAAGCAGCATATCAAAGCAAACATAACTGATGAAAACTATTTGAGTTAGAGATGTCCAAAGTAGCGCAAAATAGCGTTCTATCGCAAAATACGCTATTTTAGTGGTTTTACGCGATTTTGATGACGTCATCACAGCACCCAAATAGACTCAAACCAACTTCCCCATAGCCTATAAGACAATTCCACCTTAGTACAACATACTTTGACCGGTCTCATCTCAAGATAAGTTGCAGTTCTTGACACCTCACCATTTAACTTGTCCTATATTTGGAAATCGATTTTTCACCGTACCTTAGAAAATCGTATATCTCGATGAAAATCGAGATAGCCAATAATGTATGATTTTCTGAAAGCTCTTTAAATTTGCCGAAAAATCAGACCGCTATCTCCTTTCCTTCTTGGTGAAAAATGCCTGAAATTAGCCTATTTTCGCTAAAAAGAAACAAAATTTCGCTAAGTTGATGACGTCATAGTGACGTGAAAATGACGTCACCAGAAATAAATAATCAACGGATGGTCCAATTCAAATTTTCCTTAAATAGTAATAAGCCCCTTAATTGGAGAAGATTTTCCCGAAAAACGATCAAAAATATCAAATGCACTTCTTAAATAGTCATTTTACACAGACAGACAGACAGATGCACGAACACTCTGAAATTATTAATATAGATTAATATCATGATAATTGGGAGCAAATTTGGAAAGCCGAGATGTCAAGAACGGGAAATGGTAGAGCCATGATCGAGGTCACGTTTTGTTCATCTAAGATGGAAGTTTGGCTTAGGCTATAAGAGAAGTTCTGGTGACGTCATTTTCACGTCACTATGACGTCATCAACTTAGCGAAATTTTATTGATTTTATAGCGAAAATAGGCTATTTTCGAGCGCATTTTTCACCAAGAAGGAAAGGAGATAGCTCTCTGATTTTTCAGAATGATTTTTAGCAAATTTGAAGAGCTTTCAGAAAATCATATGGATCATTGGGTTATCTCGATTTTTCATCGAGATATACGCGATTTTCTAAGGTACGGTGAAAAATCGATTTCCAAATTATTGGACAAAACTTAAACGAGTGAGATGTCAAGAACTAGGACTTATCTTGAGATGAGAGCGGCCAAAGTATGTTGTGCTAAGGCGGAATTGTGGCTAAGGCTATATTGGAAGTTTGTTTGAGCCTATTTGGGTGCTGTGATGACGCCATCAAAATCGCTTAAAACCACTAAAATAACGTATTTTGCGAAAGAATGCTATTTTGCGCTACTTTGAACATCTCTAACTCAAAGAGTTTTTATCGGATTATGTTTACTTTAATATGCTGCTTTTTAAGACCTTGAGATTTAGCTATAAAACAAGTTTCAGGGCGATCGGTCGAAGATTGTCGTCGCGGGAGACTTCTAAAAATTGAACTGCAAATTGATTGAAATTATTTCTATGACAAAAATTTGTACTGTAGTCCTATTCTGTGATACGAAGGTGAACTGATAATGGTTTCTCCATGTCTCGCAGTGAATAGGGATGGGAAATATACGATGGACTAGTGAAGCACGTGAGTTCACGCGGACGTTTTGTAGAAATTAGGGGATTTGAAGAAATTGATATTTACACGGAATTTTCGACTAGATTATGTTGCAGTGAGTTTAAATACGACTAATACACGTGAAATTAGTTCTGGTTGCCATTTTTCAGCACGTGAGTACACATGGACGTTTTGTAGAAATTAGGGGATTTGAAGAAATTGATATTTACACGGGATTTTCGACTTGGTTACGTTGAAATGAGTTCAGATACGACTAATGAACGTGAAATTAGATCTTGTTGCTATACTTTAGCACGTGAGTTCACGTGGACGATTTGTAGAAATTAAGAAATATATCAATTCTAGTAATTCCAAGTTAGAATAACGTAGTTTTGGATTTCGTCAGGGTGAGTTATGTGGGTTAGACTTGCGTGTGGGCTAGTAACGTGGGTTCGGACTACGTGAGGGCAAGTTACGTGGGCTCAAACTGCCTTTGGGCAAGTAGTATGGGTTCAAACTACATACATCTGTCAAGATATCACCACCAAAACCGTTGGACGGTTGGTCTAGTAACCCCCCGCGGGTTTGGATGTGACAACGGAACCTGAAAAGAGACAAAATGGGTTGATCACATCCAAACCAGCGGGGGGTTACTAGACCAACCGTCCAACGGTTTTGGTGGTGTAACAAACACATGATATAAAGCGCGAGTAGAACACGACTCTACGCATAAAGTACTACCCTTTAAATCGGTCAAAACTTGTCGTGAGACTACTATAGCTTAATCACTCCCTTTAAAAATTGCCATTTGTCAAATTTCTGCTTCCATGCTTTCGAACTATCTTGATTGTTGTGCCTATAGCGAGCGATAGTTCACTACGAAAGTTAATTTTAATAATGACATTAATTCGTATTTTTCATAGTTGTATCATTAATTAATAGCATTTATAATTATATTATGATATAGTTCAATACTTTGATAAATATCCCTAAGAGCAGTATTCAATCGGAGTGACATTGTCAAATAATTTCCAATTATAAAGTTTTATTCTTATTCTGAATTGGTGTATGAAGTTATGACATTTACTAAAACTTATGTTCGTATTATCAGTATCATCGTCATCCGTGTTTTAGTCTCAACATTCGAATCAATTCGGAAATTGTCCCACTCGATATCAATTCATTCAAGTTTACCGGGCGAATTTACTGGGCTACGTGGCATAGAGATGCCAATTTAGAGATGCTTCTCGAGTTCTTGCATTTTCACATAAAAACATAGAGGTGAATAAGATGAACGTACGGTCGAATTACATGAAAGCGATGGAGATAAGTGCACGGGCCGTATGAGCAATGAACTTACTGTACTGCAACGAAATGAAGGATTCTCACGCAACCAATGACACATTCGCGACATTTCCCTTACTGCCGCTGAACCTGCCCGGGCATGTTATGCGTCGCGCGCGAACAATAGGCGCAAGAATTTATACTGTCACCGACAGTGTCAGGGGCATATTGTTTGTGTGCGACTTAGTATTTGTGTGCGATGCTACCCTCGGCAAAATCGTCCATCATTTCAAACAAATGTCAGATGTTTCGTTGTGAATTACATTATGATTGTTTTAATGGATCAGAATTTGCACATTCGGGCTCAAGTAAAGTGATGCAATCATAACGTTGTTTTATATGGGTCAAAAAAGTGTTACCATGCATGGTTTCAAAAGTTCAAAGCACCTTTGCTCCTTTACTCTTTTATGGAGCTTGTGTGACTGCCTTAGCTATAATGTTTATGGGTCTTCATTGGTCGAAAGTAACAGCTTAAGTAGTTTGCCGTAGGCTGTAGCCCCAGTTTGGAGGATTTTCTCTACAAGAATAAACAAATTCTTATGTTTTTACTACCTATTTCCCTATTTCTCTTGAACTCTTGTAGATTAAAACCACCATATATGCAATTACCCGGCCACTGAGGATCTTTCTTTCTTTTGCACTTTCAACTTATTTTACAATCTGATGCCTCTGCCCTATGATTTATGAAGATAAATATCAGTAACGAGCTTGAACTTGGCCGTCGGGCTCGTACTTCGTTATAGCTCAAGCTGCCACAAGTCATCAATACATGTCATGTTCCTGATTTACGATTTTAAGTCGAACTCAGTGTTCAATCCATGTTAATAGTGATATAATAGTGCTGTTATTTCTCCAAACCCCGCATTTGCATTGGATAGTCATTTTTTGCCACAAGAACTTTCTGTTCGTTTTAAAATTCTTTGAAGATTTATACTCAATTATTTCCTTTATAGAAGAGCAAATTTCTCAAAAAAGCTCCCGAGAATGAATAGGTATTGGATTTAAATGGATATATCGCAGTGAAGTAATTGCCCAGAATAGAAAATCTGCCCCAAAATTCGCTCTCCAAGTATTATAAATTGATACACGTATGGATTGGGGATGCTATATTTGAGCGGGGCCGTGGAGTGTGGACACTAGACATATCCATGAGGAATTTAAATTCTTACTTGCACACAAGAAGTGAAATAGCCCATGTCAGTGTCAACTCTGCAACATGCTGGAGGATGGAAGTCAAGCTACTAATACAGTACTACAGTTATACAAACTTTTACCATGGGCTTTCCTTGAATTCACAGTTTATCGTGTTGATTCGGGTTGTTTGGGGTTGATTTGCTTTTTTCTGTGTTGATTGCGCTTGTTTCGGGTTGATTTGCCTTGTTTCGGGTCGTTGTGGGTTGATTCAACTTGTTTCACCGAAACAAGGCGAAATTTCGGGTTGATTCGCTTGTTTCGGGTTGATTCGCTTGTTTCGCCTTGTTTCGCCTTGTTTCGGCGAAACAAGTTGAATCAACCCACAACAACCCGAAACAAGGCAAATCAACCCGAAACAAGCGAATCAACCCTAAACAAGCGAATCAACCCGAAATAAGCGAATCAACGAAACAAGCGAATCCCGAAACAACCCGAATCAAGCCGAATCGACATGAACTACAAGCAGTTTTGCATTTTCCGTTTGTTTCGGGTTGATTCGCCTTGTTTCGGGTTGGTTCGCTTGTTTCGCCCTGTTTCGCCTTGTTTCGCTTGATATGGCAGCAAAAACACGAAACAACCCGAAACAACCCCGAATCAAGCCAAAATTTTACTAAAAACTGGAACAACCCGAAACAACCCGAAACAAGCTGAAACAAGCCGAAACAAGCCGAAACAAGTGGAAAATGCAAAACTGCTTGTTTCGGGTTGTTTCGGGTAGTTTCGGGTTGATTCGCTTGTTTCGGGTTGTTTCGCTTGTTTCGCTTGTTTCGGGCTGTTTCGGGTTGTTTCGGCTCGTTTCGCCTTGTTTCGGCTTGTTTCGGAAGGTTTTTGGGTTGGTTCGGGGTGGTTTCGGGTCGTTCCGCTTGTTTCGGCTTGTTTCGGGGTGGTTTCGCTAGTTCCTGCTTTTAGTATCTACGCTGATACAGTACAAGCTGCTTTCCGCAACAGTCGCTTACCCTCGCGATTTTCCCTTTTAAACCGTGGCTCATTGCTGCTGCTCTTGGTAAGTGGCCTTGATTTTGTAAGTTCCATGCTGTCAGAGGCCAGATCCTGTAAGTATTTGGTAATGTCATTGTTGAGTGAGTATGTGCCCTCATGTGTATTGCTGTATGTCGAATGTAAAATGTCATCAATTTTCTGGGGGTTTTTCTGCATAGATTCCAGGAAGTCGTCTTTGCTGGATGGCGTGGTTTTGTAACGAGGTGGAGCTTTGTTGAAGGAAGTGTGCAGGGGTTTGATGACCTTGGGATCTACTGCTGAAAGGTTCAGAGAAAGTTCTAAGGGTTTGTGGTCGCTGAACACTGTGAACTCTTTGACTTTCATGTGAGATACGAGTTTGCTGTGTTCAGAGGATGTGATAAAGTAGTCTACTAAACTAGATTTATTTGGTTTAATGCAAGTGAGTTCTCCTTTAAAATCTCCTAAAGTCCTACCGTTCAAGACATGAAGTTTGTTGTTTATGAGAATGTCTAGGAATGGCTTTTTGTGACTGTTTGTAGAGAGGTCTTTGGAGTTGCGAGGTGAAATGTCCTGTGGAACGTAATCATCGGGAATCGGTATGAAACTGTCTGCACCACTGTTGTCGTTGAGAATATAGTCGATTTCCCTTCCAATTCTAGAGTTAAAGTCGCCACAGAGAATTATACTTCCCTTGGGGGATAGCTCGTTTATAAAGGAGTCAAGTTCCTGAAGTTGTCCACGTCCAGTTTTACCAGAGCTAATATTTGATGTGTTGGCTGGCCTGACATATGCATTTATAATAAAGATATCGGCCTCAAGATTAAAATAGCTGCTTTTGAGTCTGCAAACGACTATGTCAGAAATTTTACAGGGATGTTGTTTTATACCATTGGAAATTTCATGTCTAACTAGGGTGCACACTCCACCATCATTTTCTTTATTTCGTGTGTTATTGAACGACTTGTAGCCGGGATATTTTACAGATTGCCGTATCTCTTGCAAATAAACAATGGGATATGGTTCAAAAATTTTGCAAAATTCCATATCTTGAAATTTGTTACCATGACAGACAGAATTTGAGGACTGGAAGTTCCAGCACATAACATGGATATTTCTTTTCACATCATACACAGCCATAATAATTTGAATTAAAAGTTATAAAAAAGCTCTAAGTTGTAAAAAGGGGCTCTAGTGGTGGTTGTCATTAGTACTGGTGTGGCCTACTTACTTACAAAACTGAAGGTGAATTCCCTGAAGATCCTGTGTAGACTGTGACGTTTGATCCCAAGGTACGACATTTGATCCCAAGGTACGACATTTGATCTCAGGGTACGACATTTGATCTCAGGGTGCAACATTTGATCTAACTGATCTCTAAGTATAAAAATTCATTCCAGGTTGCGACGTTTGATCCCAAGGTACGACATTCGATCTCAGGGTACGACATTTGATCTCTAAGTATAGAAATTGATTCCAGACTGCGACGTTTGATCCCAAGGTACGACATTTGATCTCAGAATTTTTTGACATTTGATCTCAGGGTGCGACATTTGATCTCTAAGTATAAAAATTCATTCCAGGTTGCGACGTTTGATCCCAAGGTACGACATTTGATCTCAGGGTACGACATTTGATCTCAGGGTGCGACATTTGATCTAATTGATCTCTAAGTATAAAAATTCATTCCAGGTTGCGACGTTTGATCCCAAGGTACGACATTTGATCTCCAAGTACGACATTTGACGTAAGGGTACGACATTTTATCTCAGGGTGGAACATTTGATCTCTCAGTATAGAAATTGATTCTTGGCTGCGACGTTTGATCCCAAGGTACGACATTTGATCTCCAGGTACGACATCTGATCTCAGGGTACGACATTTGATCTCTAAGTATAGAAATTGATTCTAGGCTGTCACGTTTGATCCCAAGGTACGACATTTGATCTCAGGGTACGACATTTGATCTCAGGGTGGGACATTTGATCTCACGCGTATAGAACATTCATTCCAGATTTGAACAGTTTGATCCCAAGGTACATTTAAGTAAGCCTACCACACTCCTATGTAAGCCTATCACACCCTAAGTTAGCCTATCACACTAAGTAAGCCTATCACAACCCCTAAGTAAGCCTATCACACCCCTAAGTAAGCCTATCACACTCTAAGTTAATATCCTATGCCCTAAGTAAGCCTATCACACCTTACTAAGCCTATCACTCTCCTAAGTAAGTCTATCATTCTAAGTTAACATATCACACCTAAGTACTTAAAGTAAGCCTATCATCCCTAAGTACAAGCATATCACCCTTCTAAGTAGCCTATCACACCCCTGGCCCTAAAGTACGCCTATCATATCTCTAAGTAAGCCTATCACACCCCTATTAAAGTATTAAGTAAGACTATCCCACTACTAAATAAGCCTATCTGGGACTGTTAACACCGTCGAGAAAACGGCAGCTCAACCGTGAACCCAGAAGTGCATGATTTTTTTGACAAGGAATGTTTCGATTGCTGATGCGCCATAGCGTACTGTTGAGCTCATCAGCCGTTTATCGCGCACACAGGTCTTGAGTGATCTCGCAACATGAGCTGCTGATATGATTTCTTGTTTTATTTGTGGTGACGTATCAAATTTGATTTCATTCACATCGTGGAGTGCCCTAGATAGGGATTTTATATTTATTATGGTACTATTGTATTTCTTTCAAAGCCCTTAGTGGTACCCCAGCGTGGGTTTCAATCAACCTATCAATCCCCTAAGGTAGCCTATCACACCCCTAAGTAAGCCTATCACACTCCTCAGGTACCCTCTTAACCCGAAATGTATGGTCAATCTTAAGGGAAAGCATGGGGGATCCCTTAAAAATAAGTGGTTTTGCTGAGGGATCCTCAGCTCTATTTTTAAGGGTTTCCTTTTCTATTATAAAGTATTCCCTCATTTTTAAAGCAGTTCCCTCAAAAACACACTACGTTTTACTCCACATCTTCTTGATGCTCTACTTCGGTACTTCAAGCATATTTCTGATCTCGAGATGGCTTGTTCACACAATCATTGGTGCCTTGGTGCCAAGAAACCATACTATTGAGTTCAAACATCCTAAATTCTCCAGGAGTTGCCACCAGTTTCAAGGGAAAAGGTCATTTTTCAAAGGAAATCATTTTTCAAAGGAAATCATTTTTCAAAGGAAATCATTTTTCAAAGGAAATCATTCTGCATACGGGCTATTAACTTTTAACTGCCCAGATATTCTCGATTTTGTTCCTAGAAGCTTTCAATCTCATCTTATGTAAGACCAAACTTTGACCATCATACTGACCAGAGTCACCAAATTTGAAAGTGGAATATGACTAGTCTGTCCTAATCCTTGTCACTTGATTGACGTTTGGTCAGTCTATGGTGGTATTTGCAACTTTTGTGAGTCAAGAACAACCATTAATAAAACCTGATTATGTATCAAAATGTGTGACTGAAATTTGTCACTGAGTGTACTGAAGAATTGCTGATTATGGAAGCCATGTAGAAATTTAGTTCTTTTGAACTATTAAAATAAGTAGTAACAAAGTTGAAGTATTTCAATATTATTGGTTCTACAGATTGCAGATGAAAAATCTATTGAAGTCCCCAACTGTTTCTAGCATCAAAACAGGTCAGTTTTAAAATTTTTGAATCTGTAAGAAATACCAACCTAAAAACATGTCCTTGTGGAAATTCAAATTAGATATATCCTTTGAAACATGTCCCATGCATGGTTGAAATACCAGTTTTTGCCCATTACTCTACTTCTGTGAACTTTTGAGCATATTTCCAATGACAAATTGTATATAAACGTGGCCATTGTGGTTCTATTGAGCTAAAAACAAAGTCTGTACGACCATATTGGACTGAGATACAAAAAATAATCAAATAAATGGCTCGCGTATGGTCCGAAAATCAGTTTTTCGTCAATAACTTTTTTTCTGAGCATTTTAGGGCATATGTTTATTAACAAGTCGAATATAAACATGGCCATTGCGGTTCGTTTGAGCTAAAAACGAAGTCTCTACGACCTTCCTGAGCCGAGATATGGATTTTACTCATACGCGCATAAGGGCGTGGCATGGGCGTGGCCCCACAGGCATGTGAATAGCGATACATTTTATGTACCTAGATGATTCTGGTCCAGAATTGCCTGAAGAACAACCTGGAAAGGTCAAAAATTCTGGGCAATGAAATGCATACACATCTGCAGCTGGCTACTCTAGTAAAAGGTAAGTTTTGAAGGCGTGAGCTGGGTTGCCTTCAGTAACATAAGTGTATTTAAAAAGTGGTACGGATTTCATTTTGAGTGGTGATTATCGAAATGTCAGGACCCTCCTGCTCTCCTTCCATTATTTTCTTGAATCAGCTGGTGTATCGTCGTCTTTTATTATTATTACCTTGTGTAGGTGTGCTTCTACGTTTGTTAGTTTTGTGAGATAGTGTTCTGTTGGGGAAAGGCTTCTTTTTGTTATTTGTGGCTTTCTTTCAAAAATATTGGTGTTGTTGAAAAATTTTATCATTTTGTTGATTAGATGACTACTTTGCAGATCGTCAATGCTATCAAATTGGTATTTGTTGAATATTTCTTTTTCTTTTATTGCTGAAATAAGAGCATTTACACAGTATATGATGCGCTGTTTCTAGGCAGTTCTCTTCCCAGTTGTAGTCAACGTATTTCATTACTTCTGTACAGTATTCACAGTGTTCATTATAACTCTGTTTTGTTTTTGTCATGTGATAGTTTAGGTTGTTATGATTGGATAATATTTTAATTAAAGTACTTATTTTCTCATAGTTTAGTGTTAAGATTTTGTTTGTCATTTTATTTGTCCTGTATTTATAAGCTTTAACTAAACCAGATGTAAGTATCTTAGCCTCACAGCTCATATCACTATATATAAATCTGTTTTCTATGGTAGTGTTTGTTAATGATATTAATAAATGTTGTGAATGGTGCTTTATTATATAGCGGATTTGATACTTGTTTTAGGGAACCTTTCTTAGCAAGGTAGTCAGCTATTTCATTTCCTTCATGACCTTCGTGGCCAGGTATCCAGTTGAGATTGACTGTGTTATTTCCTCCCAGCTCATTAAGTGAGTTATGGCACATTTTTATTAATTCATTTTTTTGTATGTTTGTTCATTAGAGACTTAAGTACTGCTTGTGAATCTGAGTAGAATTCGATATTTAAATTACTTAAGTTTTTGTTTCGTATGATTTCGCTAGCTTTCCATATAGCAATTGCTTCTGCTTGGTAAATGCTGGTGTGTGTTGGGAGTGGTTCTGCTACCTCATTTATTTCTTCTTCACTGAATGTTATACCGATTCCTGTGTTGCCTTTTTCATTTTTTGACCCATCTGTGAAGATTAGAAGGTTTGATTCACATTCTTTCACTTGTATACTGTCCCTGTTTTCAATGTTGATTTTGTATGTTTTGTTTAAGATTGAGAAAGGACTAATTTTGTCTGAAATTGGGTTTGGGTCAATTTTTATCACATTTTTAATTTCCAATCAATTATTTCTTGTGTTGATTGTATTTTTTCATTTTTATAGTAATTCATGTTCCAGTGTCTTTCAGTCTTGAGAGTTAATGCTCTTTTTAAAGCTGTTTCTTCTAATTTTAACTCAATTCTTGATTAATTAATTATATTCTTATGTTGACCTCAAGGTGCGACATTTGATTTCTTACTCTAGAAAGTGATTCCAAACTGCGACGTTTGATCCCAAGGTACGACGTTTGATCTCAGGGTACGACATTTGTTCTCAGGGTACGACATTTGATCTCAAGGTGCGACATTTGATCTCTAAGTATAGAAGTTGATTCCAAAAGGCGATGTTTGATCCCAAAGTACGACGTTTGATCTCAGGGTAGTATCCTACGATAGCAACAATGGTGACAGTGGTTCCTAAGCCCTCGCTTATAGGTACTGCTTGTACGCGCGCCACGCTGCGCAACGCACACAGGGATATTCTTTTTTACTTGTTTAGCAAACCTTGTAGGTCGCGTGCGGGCCGCAGCGCGTACACACACCCCTATGTTGCGCACACATCCTTTTCCGTAACATAATTCCGGTTCGTCTGCCATGTATACGGAGGCCTTCATTATCTATTAATCTATTAGTATGGCTGATGGCAATATGACGTCACTCAGAAAAATATAAATAAGTGCATCTTGATGTACTATGTAGCGCTTTAAAGGATTGGGGTAGGGTTTTTGTCGTACCCTGAGATCAAATGTCGTACCTGGAGATCAAATGTCGTACCTTGGGATCAAACGTCGCAACCTGGAATGAATTTTTATACTTAGAGATCAAATGTCGTACCCTGAGATCAAATGTCGTACCTTGGGATCAAACGTCATAGCCGGGAATCAATTTCTATACTTAGAGATCCAATGTTGTACCTTGAGATCAAATGTCGTACCTTGAGATCAAATGTCGTACCCTGAGATCAAATGTCGTACCTTGAGATCAAATGTCGTACCCTGAGATCAAATGTCGTACCTTGAGATCAAACGTCGCAGCTTGAAATCAATTTCTATACTGAGAGATCAAATGTCGTACCTTGAGATCAAATGTCGTACCTTGGGATCAAACGTCGCAGCCTGGAATCAATTTCTATAATTAGAGATCAAATGTCGTACCTTGGGATCAAACGTCGCAGCCTGGAATCAATTTCTATACTTAAAGATCAAATTTCGTACTTTGAGATCAAATGTCGTACCCTGAGATCAAATGTCGTACCTTGAGATCAAATGTCGTACCCTGAGATCAAATGTCGTACCTTGGGATCAAACGTCGCAGCCGGGAATCAATTTCTATACTTAGAGATCAAATGTCGTACCTTGAGATCAAATGTCGTACCTTGGGATCAAATGTCGTACCCTGAGATCAAATGTCGTACCTTTGGATCAAACATCGCAGCCGGGAATCAATTTCTATACTTAGAGATCAAATGTCGTACCTTGAGATAAAATGTCATACCTTGAGATCAGATGTCGTACCTTGAGATCAAATGTCGTACCTTGAGATCAAACGTCGCCGCCTGAAATCAATTTCTATACTTAGAGATCAAATGTCGTACCTTGAGATCAAATGTCGGACCTTGGGATCAAACGTCGCAGCCTGGAATCAATTTCTATACTTAGAGATTAAATGTCGTACCCTGAGATCAAATGTCGTACCTTGGGATCAAACGTCGTAGCCGGGAATCAATTTCTATACTTAGAGATCAAATGTCGTACCCTGAGATCAAATGTCGTACCTTGAGATCAAACGTCGCAGCCTGAAATCAAGTTCTATACTTAGAGATCAAATGTCGTACCTTGAGATCAAATGTCGTACCTTGGGATCAAACGTCGCTGCCTGGAATCAATTTCTATACTTAGAGATCAAATGTCGTACCTTGGGATCAAACGTCGCAGCCTGGAATCAATTTCTATACTTAAAGATCAAATTTCGTACTTTGAGATCAAATGTCGTACCCTGAGAGCAAATGTCGTACCTTGAGATCAAATGTCGTAACCTGAGATCAAATGTCGTACCTTTGGATCAAACGTCGCAGCCGGGAATCAATTTCTATACTTAGAGATCAAATGTCGTACCTTGAGATCAAATGTCGTACCTTGAGATCAAATGTCGTACCCTGAGATCAAATGTCGTACCTTGGGATCAAACGTCGCAGCTGGGAATCAATTTCTATACCTAGAGATCAAATGTCGTACCTTGAGATCAAATGTCGTACCTTGAGATCAAATGTCGTACCTTGAGATCAAATGTCGTACCTTGAGATCAAATGTCGTACTCTGAGATCAAATGTCGTACCTTTGGATCAAACGTCGCAGCCTGGAATCAATTTCTATACTTAGAGATCAAATGTCGTACCTTGAGATCAAATGTCGTACCCTGAGATCAAATGTCGTACCTTGGGATCAAACGTCGCAGCCTGGAATCAATTTCTATACTTAGAGATCAAATGTCGTACCTTGAGATCAAATGTCGTACCTTGAGATCAAATGTGGTACCCTGAGATCAAATGTCGTACCTTGGGATCAAACGTCGCAGCCGGGAATCAATTTCTATACCTAGAGATCAAATGTCGTACCTTGAGATCAAATGTCGTACCTTGAGATCAAATGTCGTACCTTGAGATCAAATGTCGTACCCTGAGATCAAATGTCGTACCTTGGGATCAAACGTCGCAGCCTGGAATCAATTTCTATACTTAGAGATCAAATGTCGTACCTTGAGATCAAATGTCGTACCCTGAGATCAAATGTCGTACCTTGGGATCAAACGTCGCAGCCTGGAATCAATTTCTATACTAAGAGATCAAATGTCGTACCTTGAGATCAAATGTCGTACCCTGAGATCAAATGTTGTACCTTGGGATCAAACGTCGCAGTCTGGAATCAATTTCTATACTTAAAGATCAAATGTCGTACCTTGAGATCAAATGTCGTACCCTGAGATCAAATGTCGTACCCTGAGATCAAATGTCGTACCTTGAGATCAAATGTCGTACCCTGAGATCAAATGTCGTACCTTGGGATCAAACGTCGCAGCCGGGAATCAATTTCTATACTTAGAGATCAAATGTCGTACCTTGAGATCAAATGTCGTACCTTGAGATCAAATGTCGTACCTTGACATCAAACATCGCAGCCTGAAACCAATTTCTATACTTAGAGATCAAATGTCGTACCTTGAGATCAAATGTCGGACCTTGGGATCAAACATCGCAGCCTGGAATCAATTTCTATACTTAGAGATCAAATGTCGTACCCTGAGATCAAATGTCGTACCTTGGGATCAAACGTCATAGCCGGGAATCAATTTCTATACTTAGAGATCCAATGTTGTACCTTGAGATCAAATGTCGTACCTTGAGATCAAATGTCGTACCCTGAGATCAAAGCCATCGTACCTTGAGATCAAATGTCGTACCCTGAGATCAAATGTCGTACCTTGAGATCAAACGTCGCAGCTTGAAATCAATTTCTATACTTAGAGATCAAATGTCGTACCTTGAGATCAAATGTCCCACCTTGGGATCAAACGTCGCAGCCTGGAATCAATTTCTATAATTAGAGATCAAATGTCGTACCTTGGGATCAAACGTCGCAGCCTGGAATCAATTTCTATACTTAAAGATCAAATTTCGTACTTTGAGATCAAATGTCGTACCCTGAGATCAAATGTCGTACCTTGAGATCAAATGTCGTACCCTGAGATCAAATGTCGTACCTTGGGATCAAACGTCGCAGCCGGGAATCAATTTCTATACTTAGAGATCAAATGTCGTACCTTGAGATCAAATGTCCTACCTTGGGATCAAATGTCGTACCCTGAGATCAAATGTCGTACCTCGGGATCAAACGTCGCAGCCTGGAATCAATTTCTATACTTAGAGATCAAATGTCGTACCTTGAGATCAATTGTCGTACCCTGAGATCAAATGTCGTACCTTGGGATCAAACGTCGCAGGCTGGAATCAATTTCTATACTTAAAGATCAAATTTCGTACTTTGAGATCAAATGTCGTACCCTGAGATCAAATAAACACCTTGAGATCAAATGTCGTACCCTGAGATCAAATGTCGTACCTTTGGATCAAACATCGCAGCCGGGAATCAATTTCTATACTTAGAGATCAAATGTCGTACCTTGAGATAAAATGTCGTACCTTGAGATCGTACCCTGAGATCAAATGTCGTACCTTGGGATCAACGTAAAATGAATCGTCGTACTTGAGATCAAATGTACCCTTAGGATCAAACGTATCGCATCCAAAGCAGCCTGGAATCAATTTCTATACTTAGAGATCAAATGTCGTACCCTGAGATCCAAATGTCGTACCTTGGGATCAAACGTCGCATGGAATCAATTTCAATTTCTATCCTACTTAGAGATCAAATGTTCGTACCCTGAGGAATCAAAATGTCGTACCTTGGGATCAAATAAATGCAGCCAGAATCAATTTCTTTGCAGAGATCAAATGTCATTGAGATCAAATATCTTGAGATCAAATGTCATGGATCAAACATGCAGCTGGAATCAATTTCTATACTTAGAGATCAATGTTCATTGTGGTTCCTGAACCCTCAGCTTCTTATCCCTCACTGCTTCAACCCTGGTTTTCTGAACCCTCAACTTCTTATCCCACTCCTTTTACACAGTTCGCCCAACCTCCAGCTTTAACATCCCTCCTCCTTTTACCCTGCAGAATATTGCTTTTAGCCATTATATCTTCTTCAGAATAAATTTGGATTTTACGTCATTATATGATTGAATATAATTGATTACGATTTCCTTTTAATCCGCAAATTTTTGTGCGGGGTATGACGGTTTTTCGGGTTATTGCGGGTTATTGCAGTTTATTACGAGTTCAATATTGGGTTTTTCCTAGTTGTCACTTTTTATTTCGAGACACATGCGCTCTTTTGAGATAATTTGTTAAAAATCCCGGTGTCCGACGTTACTTGGGGCCTGGGTTATTCAGTGTCTCGCAGTGACCGCAGTGGAAGGTCGGCGGGGGTGTTCTTCTTTACTCCCATGGCAACATCCCGGTCAGTGAGTGCGAAACCTTCGACGATGGTACTTGTGAGGACTGATTTGCAGGTTTAGCACCATCAAGACATGTGTGTTTGTCGGATACCGACCTCTAATGCATCGTTGGAAAGTTTTGACTCCATGCTCGGCTCATTTTCCAGCTATATTCGTCGTCTTAATGATGACAGCTATGATCTCATAGTGACAGGGGACTTCAACCTGCCTGCAATCGATTGGGGGACGTTATCTGTATGCTCAGGTGGCTCAGTTGAACAGCAGCAATCTGCCCAATCACTTCTTTTGTTCATGTCAGGCAACTTACTGAGTCAGTATGTGAAGTGCCCCACCAGAGACCAATACTTTGGACTTGTTCATAACGAACAATGACAGACTTGTAACCAATGTCCGATCAGAGTCAACAACCATGTCAGATCACCAGTTAGTGGATGTCATGCTAGCTTGGAATCCGTTGGCTGAAGAGAAATCTGAGGTGCCTTCGTTTGACAAAAGCTCCTTCAGATCACTCGACTTCTACAAAGCTGACTTTGACTGCTTGAGCAAACTAGAAGAAGTAGACTGGTCGCTTCTTCGTTCCATGCTCTTTTGAGGAGTTTCCTGAACTTTCACGGATACACTCTTTCAAGTTTGCTCTTCGTGTGTCCCACGGAAAAGTGTCCCCACTGGTCGCCCTAAAAATGTCAATGCTTTACGGCGCAGGCGAAAAGGCAGCAGGCCCGTTTGCAGGCCCTCATTGACAGAAACGCTCCAGAGGACCATATTAGAAATGTAAAACACTGTTGCCCTACTTCAGTATGACATCATGTGTGCCCACACAAGAGTATGGATGAAAAGGAGGCTAGAGCTCTAGAAAAATCAAAACAAATCCCAAGTTTTTCTACAGCTATGCTAAGTCTCTCTCAAAGATAGGTTCAGGATCTTGAAATATGATGTTCGATGAAAAGCAAGAAATCACAACAGACCCCCAAAAGATGGCTAATTTATTGCAAGAGCAGTTCAGCTCAGTTTTCAGTGACCCAGACTCCCCAAGTGTTAAGAATCCTTCTTTCCCTCCGCCCTCAATACAGCACCCACAGGAATTGCCACACTTTGATTTTTGTGATGAAGATATCATCTCTGCAATCAACAGTATCCCCCTGAGTTCTTCCAGTGGACCGGATGGTGTACCAGCGATACTCTTAAAGAACTGTGCCAAAGAACTGTGTCGCCCAATAAGCATCGTTTGGAAGGAATCCTTCGAGTGTGGTATCGTGCCAAAATTCTATATTAAGGAAACATACATCACCCCTTTGTACAAGAAAGGTGACCGTGCAAAGGCAGCAAACTACAGACCTGTTGTTTTCACTCCCACGTCATAAAAGTTTATGAGCGTGTTCTCCGAAAGTTATGGTTGACTAAGCATCGAGGAAAAACCATCTCCTTTGGTGAGACAGCCAACACGGATTTCGATCGGGAAGAAGCTGCCTTACCCAGCTACTAAGTCATGTCGATATAGTTCAAGGCTTAGTTCAGAATGCTGACACGGATGCAATTTACCCGATTTCGCCAAAGCTGATAAAGTGGACCACCGCCTTCTACCTATGAAAATGAAAAGGCTTGGGTTTCACGACAACTTGGTTAAATGGATTGGTTCGTTCCTTGCTGACCGTGAGCAGTGTAGTGTTAGATGGGATTTCAATTAATGCTGTCATCCTGAGTGGAGTGCCCCAAGGGACTGTGTTAGGCCCACTGTTGTTCATCATTTTCATCAACGATATGCAGCTCTGTGTAACAAGATCGATCATATGTTCTTCGCAGACGACACTCGTATACTGCAGCATATCTTTCAAACTCGATGATACTGAGACATTGCAGCATGATCTCAACAGTGTAGTTGATTGGGCCAAGTGCAACAATATGGCACTACATGAGGATAAGTTTGAGCTTTCTTGTTCATAGACACTGTCCTCATAATACCCTCCACAACCTACCGTTTGCCGTTTTGACACAAACATATCAAGTTTCAAGTGGTAACATGCTCTACCCTCAGAAGAAGTTAAGGATTTGGGGGTTATTGTCTCAGCGGACCTTCTTGGAGCTCTCATGTAAATGTGATTGCAGAACGCTCGAAAAGTCGCAGCCTGGGTTTTAAGTGCATTCAAGACAAGAGACAAGCTGACGTTGATGACTCTCTACAAATCCCTTTGTCAGAAGTCACCTCGAGTACTGCTGTCCTTTATGGAACACCCCAAAACGTGCTGATATTCAAGAACTGGAGGGTGTGCAGCGTACATTCACTGCAAGAATACAAGGTGTTCGTCATTTGAACTACTGGGAAAGGCTGAAAGCCCTGAATCTGATGTCCTTGCAAAGGAGAAGAGAACGGTACATCATTATACACATGTGGAAAGTGTTGCACGGCAAGTGTCCAAATGATACCAGCATCAAGTTCTCTGCTACACCACGACATGGCTACAGAGCAATGGTGCCCAGCCTTTCTAGAACGTGCAGTCAACACAACCAGACGCTTTTGACAGTTCATTTGCTGTTGCGGGACCTCGATTATGGAACACAATCCCAGCCAGTCTGCACACAATCGAGGATATCCTGCGCTTCAAGTCGTTGCTCACAGCGTTCGTCATTTCCTTCCCTGATGAACCCCCAGTTCCCGGATACAGTACAAGAAACGGGAACTCGCTTCTAGAATGGAATGGCTACAAGACAGCTCCTTCGCTGTCGGGGTGGTGCGCAGCTGCGATGGCCTGATAGAGGAATCTACGAAACTCAACAAAGTACAAAGTACAAAGTAAGTACCTAATTATATTCATTTATTTTTCAATAATTCATTATTTTTTTCAATTCATTAATTGTTTGTAGGAATATCCAATTAGCAAAATTATTTTCTATGCATTTTGAATTTACGACGCCTATTGTGAAGATGAAAAGATAAAAAGGATGAAAAGATAATAAAAAAAACTTGACGAAACAAGTATTGGTCGGCTATGCCACGTTGTCAAAAACTTAACTTTCACCTGGGACAGCAACTGAAGCAACGGGCATAGATCCGTTTGCCACTTTGTCTGGGCGCAAGTCTAATGCAGGTCTAACACCAGTTTAATGCAGGTATTGTGCCAGTCTAGTACAGGTCTAATGCAGGTTTGGCGCCGGTTTTATGCAGGTTTAGCGCCGGTTTAGCGCGGGGCCTGCGCCAGTCTAATGCAGGTCCTGTGCCACTCTAATGCAGGTCTAGCGCCGGTTTGGTGCAGGTCCAGCGCTGGTTTTAAGCAGGTCGGGTGCAGCTAGCGCCGGTGGTCCAATGCACCTCGAATGCTACTATCCCAATATTACTAGTGCATTTTATACATGGTTACTACCGTTGACCATGGTAACGTCCGTTAGGGACCAGCGGTAACCATGGTAACGTCCGTTAGGTACCATCGGTAACCATAATAACATACGTTAGTGACCACCGTTAACCATGATTACCTACCCATGAATAGTTACCATCGGCAACCATGGTAAAGTACGTTAGTTACCACTGCTAACCATGGTAACGCACGTTGGTTAACACCAGCTACCATGGTAACGTACATTAGTTACCACCGGTAACCATGGTAACGTACGTTAGTTACAACCGGTAACCATGGTAGCTTACGTTAGTTATCACCGGTAACCATGGTAACGCACGTTGCTTACCACCGGTAACCATGGTAACTTACGTTAGTTACCACCGGTAACCATGGTAACGCACGTTGGTTACAACCGGTAACCATAGTAACGTACGTCAGTTACCATGCTAACCCAAGTTAGTTAACACCGACAACCAATAACCATTATTTATTATTATTATGAAGAGTCATGGGGCATAGAACCTGCTAAACCTGCATGAAACCGGCGCCAAACCTGCATTGAAATGGCATTGCACCTGCATTAAAACAGCGCCAAACATGCATGAAACGACGTCAAACCTGCATAGTTCAATCGGTGCCAAATCTGTAGACTGTATAAAATGTACTTGTAATATTGGGATAGCCTCCGAGGTGCTTGGGACCAGCGCTGCACCCGCGCTTAACCAGCGCTGGACATGCACCAAACCGGCGCTAGACCTGCATGAGAGTGGCACTAGACTGGCACAAGACCTGCATTAAACCGGCGCTAGACCTGCATTGGACCAGCGCTGCACCCGCGCTAAACCGGCGCTGGACCTGCACCAAACCGGCGCTAGACCTGCATTAGACTGGCACATTACCTGCATTAGACTGGCGCAGGCCCCGCGCTAAACCGGCGCTAAACCTGCCTAAAACCGGCGCCAAGCCTGCATAAGACCTGCACTAGACTGGCACAAGACCTGCATTAAACCGGCGTTAGACCTGCATTAGACTTGCGCCCGGACAAAGTGGCAAACGGATCTAACTAGTAGGGAAAAAGGAGCAGGTAGCTAGGGGTAACTACATACCTAAATAAACCCACATTATTCAGGAGACCCTCCTTCATAACTCGAACGTGATCTAATTCTAAGGATCTGTGGGTAATATGATATCAACATTTTGGAGTGGGCCTTAGCATCCGCTTAAAATTTCGTTTCAAATTTCACTACTGATTATTATCCGAGTCTTAGATCAGCACAACAATTGAGGTCATTTGAGCCACATTTGTAACAGGTAGCCGCAGGTAATGGAATCATACGACCATGAAACTCAGAGGGAAGCAGCGCTGGTGATTTTTGAAGAATTATCTCGCTATAGTCGGTCTGTTTGGAACCCCTCAGGTTCAATTCCTTGTTTAACATGCCGTACGGCGAGGACATCCTCTGAGTCCGCCGGTCTAGGCACATATAACCGATAACTATATAAATAAGTTGTACATATTATAGGTTCAGGGTCTTGGAGACCTTTAATAATTCATTATTTTTTCCCTCCCCATTGGCCTTTTTGTGAATACAAAAAGGCAAATGAGAGGGTTAGCAGAGATCGTGTTTGGGAAGGTGAGAAATAGGATATGTGCATAGCAGGTCCAGATTTGCAATACAACTACTGTAATTTCTGGAAAGTGCCCGGAAAGTCCGAGGGAGATATGTCCACAAAATTTGAGGGAGATGTCCACAAATTTGAGGTAGATGTCCACATATTTGAGGGAGATTTCGTCAACAATGGTACTATCAGGTGGAGTCGCGTAGCAACCTTTATTGCGCGCGCAGTTGCGCGCAATTCACTCCGCAAGATCAAGATGAATGTATATATCGACCAGTTTTGTGCGCGGCGCTGCGGCTCAACATCATGCGTGGCGCGCTCAAGTTAAGCTTTAGTTAGCCTATCAAATTTTAGCGAAAATTCAAGCGCCGAGTCAACAATTTACCAATGTTTGAAATTCTAGCAATTTTGAACAATTTATGGTGGAAAAAAAATTACTGTATCATGAAATTGTATATCATGAAATTCGTAGGATGTTACCCTACCCACGCGCGCGGCGCAACGTTCCACATTTGGACGTCACTTTTGATAGCCATCCAGTCGGAAGAAATAGACGGGCAACGTCCGTCGACATGAAATTGAATCATCAATGCAATAGTAATAGTTGCTTGCGTGAAAACCATGGCAAACTACGGAGTTTATGAAATAAATAACTTCGTGAAGTAATTCATTGCGTTGTTAAAAAGCTCATCAACGTGGATCGAAGCTGCCCATGTCCCACATGCATTTAGAATTGCGCGTTTCTATTAATATTTTCTTCAAGCTCGGGGGAGGGAAATTAAGCGCCCGCAAATGGGTAACGGGCGCAATTCTTGTTGAAGTTCAAAATGGAAGAATTAAAAGGGAAACTTTTCCATTTAAATCTGATTTACCAACGATGCCTGTTGTTCAAACAATGATTCGAATTTATTTCATCATATTGGCATCATATTTATCATGTTTAGATATGCATGGTACACATGCAAAATACAAACTTGAATCATGTGTTCATATAACAGGAGTCCTTACCTTGAATAGGATAATATGTGATGTTCTATATTGTAGCGTAGTAAGGGTCCCAAACCCCCCGTTCCTCAAGAACTTCAAGTAAGGACTGCAGTGCTGTTAATCACTGAACAGATTACGTCTGAGTTCAACTTAAATCTGCTGCACTGAAGAAACATGGCATCAGTACTTCAGCCTCCAATTACCTTCGTGTAAATCATTGAAATTTGAAAAGTTTCGGTAATAGGCTCACATGAGGTGTGGATCGTGTCCAATGGATCGATTTTAATCATTGAAAATTTCACCGATGGATAATGAATATCCATGGCCAATGGCCATCCATCAGACATGTATTTTTGACATAATGGATTACTTAGACAAGATTCGCAACTTATATAGAGACCCTTTTTAACAAACTTTCGCATGTTATTGTTAATTCTGGGTAAACACCTACCATCGTTTTCCTCCTGATAGACTAAGACATCCAGTTGACCACAGCTGCTGTATGCGACCCGTGGTCCAATAGATCTGAATGAGGAATGAGAAGGGGCCGCTTTGAAGTCTTTTGAAATAACGTTGCAATTGAACAATGACCAGTCTTAAAGTCTTAAATATTTCATACATCAATCATGAGCTAGTTAAGTGATTCTTTAGAGAACTCATTGTACTGTCAGGTCTTCACAATGCCTCTTGAAGCACATCAGGTGGAGCGGCTCCAATGTATCCTATGGAGACAATGCATGGGGGTTGATGATGTCTTGAATCATGGAAGTTGGCAGAGAGGATTTCGTCTCTTCATCTAACCTCCAAAAAGTTGCAAGGCTGAGTTTTTGACTTGCATGGGGCGTCGTACAAAAAAATCAATGAGCGATAGCAGGGGATCTTTTTACTTTTATTCCAAGGATCCGATTGTACCACCATGTAATCACCATTATCGTAGAGCTCTGACATATCTTCACACATTGGTCATTTGGTAAGTCTCATAGGCAAAGGAACCAAGCGGTTAACTTACAAGTGAAATTTGAAAAGGACAGAGGAATGATAGGACGCCACATAGGAATATTCTGCACTGCGCCACAGATGCAAGGAACGATGAGAAGAACAGTTTTCCATTTTCATCAAGGATCTTCTATCTCTGCTTCGATTCATCTTTCCAACATCTCCAGCGCAAAAAGTAATGAGCAGAGTTTGTACGCGCTCTGTGATTGGTCAGGATCACCCGACCAATCAGCGCTCTAGTGGCGTCACGTGCTCTAGTTCACGGCACGTGACGTTACGGTAATCAAATAATTGATACTTGACATGATCATCGAACGCGCGCGTTTCTTTTCCGCGCTGTATCTCAATCACAATGTTCTCATATTTAACCCCTCGTATACGAGATATTGACATATTGCAAATGCAAGGCATCAACCATAAAATATTCAACTGTTCGTATTATCTCTAATAATTACACTTCATTTTTCATTGGTACAAAATTTACAACATAATTTCAATCATCCTAGAAAAAATTTCTCGGACTTGTCTTCATAATCGACTATCAGTATCATTCATTTTAGCTCACAAAATGCGCGTTCAGCCAGCCAAATGCCCTCTTCTATACTGACAACTTGTGTTTTGATGGATGTGAGGTACATGCCTCTGCCTGCAGAGGAGAGAATTCCAAGTAATCTGATGATATATCCTGGTAATCAAATCACAGTATGAGACAAGAAACAGTAACTGTTTGTGTAAGAGCTCTCTCTCTCTACATTATGTTCAAGCCACAAGAGATACATCCTTGACAGGTAATTTGAAACTCTTGCTGGGGAGCTGGAAAACGTACAGGAAAGTTGGAAACGTCTACAATATCATGTACTCAGCACACCTTACACACACACCTTACACACACACACATGTTACTGCGTGTCCAAATTCCTCAGTGTCAATACCAATGTGACATGGCCTAAACATGTGTTGAGCTGCAGCCGGCAGTGTGGTTCCGTTTTCGAACCGTCCCGATCCCGGGAGATGTCGGAGCATCAGTTGAGCAGTTGTGCGTGGAATGTCATCGTCTGAAGGTAGAATCAGTCGTAAGCAGTGAGCCATGGCAGATCTATTTGCACGTAAACCATCCTGCACGGCCATATTATTGCATGTCTACCATCCTGAAATACAGAAGTATTGTCGTGCAGTCATGCAGGTAAAAGAGGTAGAAGAGTTCGGCTGGATTCGATGGATGCATTGTAACCATTTTTGATGATCAATGACCATGCCCAATGAAGCAAGGGATCCAATGGGCATATTCGAATTTCGACAAACTCATTCGGCAGTAGAACATCAGTTTGTTATCTTTGTCCAATGAATCCACTATTATTATTAAACCATGGGACGAAGATCATGGTGTCGATTGGACATATTTTCAATTTTGTTTATTGGCTCAAAATTGAAAATAATAAGGCGGAAAACTATCCCCCACTCATCTCACTCCACATCGCACCCACTCATCTCACTCTACATCACATCCACTCATCTCACTCTACCTACATCACATCCCCTCATCTCACTCTACATCGCACTGTCCCATCAGCCATCCCATGACTCGCCCACTCATCTCACTCCACATCGCACTATCCCATCAGCCATCCCATGACTCACCCATCTCACTCTACATCACACTATCCCATCAGCCATCCCATGACTCGCCCACTCATCTCACTCTACATCGCACTATCCCATCAGCCATCCCATGACTCACCCACTCATCTCACTCTACATCGCACTATCCCATCAGCCATCCCATGACTCACCCACTCATCTCACTCTACATCACACTATCCCATCAGCCATCCCATGACTCGTCCACTCATCTCACTCTACATCACACTATCCCATCAGCCATCCTATGACTCGCCCACTCATCTCACTCTACATCGCACTATCCCATCAGCCATCCCATGACTCGCCCACTCATCTCACTCTACATCGCACTGTCCCATCAGCCATCCCATGACTCACCCACTCATCTCACTCCACATCGCACTATCCCATCAGCCATCCCATGACTCGCCCACTCATCTCACTCTACATCGCACTGTCCCATTAGCTATTCTTATTCACCAATTTAAAGTTCGTACTTGAACGACTCGCCCACTCATCTCACTTGCACCCTCATCAGCCATGGACCATTCCACCCGTTTCACTCCCATGTCCAACATCTGACATTATCACCACATTACATTTAAGGTTAAGTCAAATTTGAAAGCTGCCAACCAAAGAACCTCGAGTGAATAGAATTCGCAATGCAATAAAGGTAGGTATCACAACGAAAACATCGATAGACCAAGAACTGAGCGGGAAATTTGAGCAGCACAGTACTGTCAAAACAAACACGAAACATTACCCTGTCTACACATAAGATCATAGCTATTATTAGCTTTCTCTTCCTTGTAACTTTGTTATGAGCTCTTATAAGCCAGTGAAGAGGTATGTTATCCAATAGGGATCAGTGATGTAGGAAGTGGGTGGGCCAGTAGGGCCATGGCCCTACTGCGTCTCAGCCTTGTAGGGCCAAAGTATACTTTGGCCCTACTGCTTTTCAAGGCCAGAAAACATAGATTTATTCAATAATCTTCGTTCTTTTTCCATGTTTCACACAGAATCAACAGAGCAGTTCACCTAATTTGATTTCACTAGAATGTAACTGTAAACTTGGTAAGCAATGCAGCAATCAAAGCCTATAGCCCTATAGTGTTTATTTAACTCATGACCTTGGGCTATCACAAGGCAATAACATGTAATGTCTGATGAGTTATGGTTGGAAGGAGTCTCGAATTTCTTGTTAAGATGATTGTGTGCAACATTGATTTTTAGTGCCTTGCCAAAATTTCTAAAGATGATCACATGACGTCAAGTCACGTGACATAAGGTCACGTGACATAAGGTCACGTGACATGACGTCACGTGACCAATTTTGCATCAAAATTGGCCCTACTGCCTCATGACATCTTCCTACATCGTTGATAGGGATTTCTCCACTTCTCCAGAAACGGGGATATTTTCTCCGCGCATTCGCAACTCGAATTCGCGGAGCCGCGCACAACGCAGGGGTCACGCAAAAATAACAACGCCCGCAGTCGTTAGTCGTAATCTATACTTTAATGGATTTCCTTGTGACGGAACGCGCGAAAATTGACACTTCGCGATCTTAGGCTGCTCATTACTTTTTGCGCCTACTATAAAGAGTCAAAATCAAATAATTGTAGAAAATGAAATTAAGTGAAATTTCAATCGAGATTTTTCGAACAAATCTACCACCAACTGACTGCCACTTAAATTCAGAGAAAAATGACATGTAGCAGTAAAAATCTAAGATAAAAAATTAATTTCGTTGTCACAAAACAATGCTGTAGAAATTGTAACAGAAAAATAAAGACATTACAAATCACATGATACATTACATTAACAAAAAAATACGAAAAATCCGTCACATCACCCTTCCACATTCAAAATTACGCCAAAAAAGTAATTGCTGATAATAGGGATAAATGTTACCGTTAAATTGTGTCCTAGACCTACCAAAATGTTCCCTTCAGTCAATATTTTTGAGTCGGACTGAGTAGTAACTCGAAAACAGCCATAGTTAATTTGACGACAGTCCTTTTAAATTTTATTCGTTCTTACATGCAAATTGCAAGGACCCAGGATCGTTCATTCGTTCAGTTCAAATTGCTTGAATGTAGATATGTTCACTTTCAGGTCGAATTACTAAATTATGAAAGTTGCCTGAGACGGTTGATCGTGATCATAATACGACGATTCATGCGAACCATTAAACGCTACGTAACATAAAGTCGAAGGGAATGAGTTTCCCTGTCAAGAGTGGCACCAAAAATTATTGCATTCAATGTTCATTCATAAAAAGTCACCACGATACAACAAGCAGCAAATGGAAATGCCCGGCTTCTGCACAGTGATTCGGTCTATAAATGAATTTCGTTTTATCCAACGCGAAATTAAATATCACTTTTACGTAGAAGTTCTTCACAAAAAACAGCGCGCGGCGTAAATAAGCATTTCATGACTTGAAATCGATTTTGCGCGCGTATATTAATTGGTTTGGGAGCGCAATGCATCGGGAACGCGCAAAAGCAATGGAACGCGCGATGAAAAATAGTGAAGTGTATTTTTGATTGAGGATTACTTTAAACTTGATTACGAGGGGAGGGGGGTTGAAATCGGCAAAAATTGATCAAGTTATATGTGAACGGACCCTAACTTCGTAACTGTGTCGTAACTGCGTAACTGCGTCGTGGCGGTGTTGCTGTGTCGTCACTGCGTGACTGTGTCGTAAGGGTGTTACTGCGTGTTGTTACAGTGTTACTGTGTCTTAATAATGCTAACGGTATTAGTATTGCTGTGTCATAACGATGTGACTGTGTCGTAACTGCTTTACTGTGTCGTAACGGTGTTATTGTCAGACGTCGTCTTAACATTATTTCAGATGGCGCGCCCCCGTCGAAGGCAAGAGGGGTCAGACAATGTCTGACAACGGTGTTACTGTGTTGTAACGGTGTTACTGCGGTTACTGTGTCGTTACGATGTTACTGTGTCGTTATAACGGTGTTACTGTGCCGTACTGTCGTAACACTGCAACAGTGTGACTGTATCGTAACGGTTCTACTGTGTCGTAACGGTGTAACTTTGTCGTAATCGTATTCGTAGAAATGAAACTGCGTTGTAACGGTTCTACTGTCACGTCAATGCATAACTTTACCGTAAAACTGGTTTATGTTGTTGTTGTTGATGTGATGTTGATGCTGTTTAGTGTTAATGTTGCAGTCCTGTGCGAGAAATAAAAAATGTCACACCGTAAAATGTCACCTGCAAGGCCAGTAGGAATTATATTTTTAAGGGAAACACGCCCAAATGCCCATACCAATTCAAATTTAACAAATTAGCGATCAGCGCTGATCGGCGCTGATCAGCGCTGATCAGCGCTGATCAGCGCTGATTGGCGCCGATGAGGGAAAATGGCGTTTACAAAGGCTCTTATGCAGGTGCTTTGGTCGGCGCTGATCAGCGCTGATCAGCGCTGATTTTAGGCCATCAGCGCTGATCGGCGCTGATCAGCGCCGACGACCTAGTGGAGACGCTTAGGGACATAAAAAGCAAAATGTAAAAATTTCTCTAAAATTAACAAATTTGGTACCAAAAGAAAGCTCTTGTTGAGTAGATTACGAGATCGACTAGACGCAATCACGATTCCACGTGTAAAGTGTCCGTGCGCGGCTCAGAAGCGCGAGCGCGCGCGACGGCTGAAATTGGGTCATTACGTACATTTAATCTCATTTTTATGCTAAAAATTTTATATCATCGTTTTTCCGCAATTTTTTCACATAAGATACAGTTCAAAACTGGATTTATTAAAACAGAGAAACGCAGAGCTTTTACTTAAGTAGACAGAACATCAATGGTGAAGCCCGGAAACGTTTTGAGCACTTCGTGCCCCTAGGAAACCGCCAATTAAACCATTGATATAATGTCCTGAAAATTGAAGGAATAACTTTATAAAATCATGAATGTTCAACAACAATAGTAGTAAATATAATACATAGAATTAGAATAAAATATATTTAAAATAATATATAAACTGTGTATAAAAGTATCACGAGTAAAAGTACAACTGATACGAAACAACGTATACACAAACTGAACAATACATGACATCCGACACACTGGGATTACCCCGCCGTAAAGTAAACAAAGCAGATACGATCCTAATACAAAATAACCTAATTATGAAAGCTGGGTGTGCACCAAAACTTACAGATGAAATCATACATATTTCTACGAAAGAATTTATTGATCTGCTTATCAATTACATTACCCCTAAAGTTCTGATGGATCATTTTATTCTTTATTGCTGACAAACTATTATAAAATTCTGTTACGTTATTAGTGGCTTTATAACGTATAATTGGTACTATAAGATTTCAGATTTTTGAGTGCGCCGCGCACAAAAGTTGCGATTTTACTCGACGCGTAAGTGTTACAATATTTGGGCGCTAGGTAAAAATATATTTGTAGGAAATCTGCATAAAACTGACTTTTATGCCATGTCGATGCCGATAACAGTGGTCAGGCTTTATTTGGGTCTCATTTCATTATCAAATAATATCAATGGCTGCATTATGAAGTCATTGCTTTACTATTTTAGGGGAATAACTCCAATATGGTCTTGATGTGATGGACAATAAAATTACTAAGTTGCCATAGTCTTGCTATACTCTTAGAAAAATGTGCAGTGTATTTATGAATACCTACAAGTTGAAGAGCTGTGCTGTCTGTTTGAGCTTGAAGCCCTTGATTATGTTCATTAATATGTTAGATTGTATTTGAATTAAAAAGAAATATTTCTTCAAGACATCAATCTGCAAGACTTTTCTCCAACTCCGTACTTGAACACCAACATGATTCCTTTAGGTAATGCAATGTGGAGAGCAGTAGGATCTTAATGAGTCACACCAAGATGAGTGGTGTGCAGGCATCTTCAGTCCAATACCTACCTCAGCTTTCGGGGTGTTTAAATTGCGAGAGCTTTTTATGAGGTAGGCCCCCCAGCAGTCACCCCCTGGTACCAGGGTATAGCACCGTCAAGTGCAGTGACCACCTGCCTGAATGAATCTGAAACTTGCTCTTTGGTCTTTGTCTTTACTCCAAGCACCAAGAAATTAAGCAACACACTAAGTGAAGAGAAGTAGAGGACCGGCAGATATGTTAGATTGTAAGAAAATTATTTCATTATTATGTGGGATTCATTTAATATACATTAAATACTTTAAGTAATGCTGAATGGTATCAGGTATCCTCCCTCAGTCCCTCATGTTCTCAGTAACTTTTTTGAATTGAATGGAATATCATTTTACCAGTATTCTTGTTTACCAGTCACTCTAATAGCATGAACTCTGTACCTACTACAGATGGATACAGTCTATAGAATGCAGGAGTCTTCACTGTTCTACCTTAGTCATGGATAAGATAAGTAATCTCCCTGAGGCTCACCAGGAAATTTACAAAAACACTGGAGCACGATACAGAGAGTGTTAAAGTGTGGCGGTTTGATGTCCACCACATACCATTATTTGGGATGAGAACATTAGCAGCTTGGTGACTGGAGTCCTTGAAAAATACACTCAGAGCATCAGAGAATAAAAAGTTAACGCTGCTTTTGGTTTCATATTGGGTGAGAACCTCCAGTGAATTAAAATTTTACCACCCTTCAAACAATTCAATGATGTTCGACACTCCAAAGCTAATTGAAAAATCAAGTGATGAAGAAGTTTTATTGAATGATTCTAGAGAGGGTCGATATACTGGAATATGCTCGTGCTCAGAGACCTTCCTCAAAATGGGTCGTAGAGAAAATTATTTGTATGAGACTTGATATATTCAAATTATCTGAGTAATTGAGGAGGGGGGTAGTAGTAATAAACTATCGTTTTCAGTTGGTTGAAAATAACATCTTACTATCTGATAATTAAATTTGTCAATATAATCCTATTATAATCCTATTATTAAAACTGATATATTTCTGACTGAAAATTCTACTGAATACTGTAAATTAAATATCTAGATATGTAGTTTTGACACCAGAATCTAAAACTTTGCGCTTAACATAGAAATATGGAAGTCCTAAACGCTCCATTTCATAAGTACATAAACTTATCCTTCATTATGAACCCTTATTTGTATGTGACGACGCGTTTCTGGTGTTAATAACATCCAAAAATTGTTTTTTCGATAAGTTGATTGATTTATTAATCCCTTTTTTGAGCTGTACTTATCCTTAGACGGATGCTTCATTATTGAAGCAAAAGTATGTTTTGCTGTTAATCCGATGAAACTGCTCCGCTCCATTCTCTTTCTTGAACAGGCCTGGGGTGCGAAGATCGTACGCAATGTTCTCTTTCCGTATCATTTCGTGGGAACCACCGGTGTTTCCCACTGTCCCACTCCTCCCGAAGTTCTGGTTTAATCAACTCTTCCATGGAGCTTCCACTCAGCGCCATGTACAGCGAATCTAGATATAAGGGTGGATAAAAATAGAAATATTCTCCGTGACCGACACTTATCACCACTTTGAGTTATAAAAATGACGTCATCGCAGCTTAACATGGAATTTGTGCGACCATTGTACCACTCACAGCAGGCAACAACTTATGGCTTCCCGCGTACATTGTAAAATGTCTAAAAAACTCTCTTTCGTTTTTAAACTTGTTTTGAAGACTATGAGACAGCACTGTAAGTTTAAAGCAAACTTTCTTAAGACATCAATGTACTGGATAATTTGATAACTCTAAGCCTATTCATGATAGCTTAGATCTTGTTAATAATTCAGGTAAAAAGCTAAATCAATATCTTCCTATGACTTTTCACAACTCTATACTAATATTCCCACGATCTTCTGATGAAAGAGGTCAATTCGTAGTTAATGAGGCCTTTTCAATTAAATCAGCAGAGATAATTAGAGTTAATGATAAAGCTGCATTGGACTAAAATTGTAGACTTGCAGTCAGTCAGACATAGTAGTAAAATCTCTATTTAGACCCAAACATATCATCAGTATGACAAAATTTTATTAGATAACCTTCATATTAAACACTTTGATAACATTTTTAGGCAGATTATCGGTGTTCCAATGGGGTCGGACTGTGGTCCGGATTTGGCTAATCTTTTCTTGTTCGCATATGAATATAGATATGTAATGAGCCTGATTGCAGATTCTATTTCAAACTATAAACGTTTTCTTTATGTTTTTAGATATATTGATGATTTACTCGCCCTGAATGACAAAGGTTTATTTCGACCAGGTGTATAAAGTTATTTATCCCGATGTTCTTACTTTAAACTATACCAATAACAGTAGTACTAACTGTAACTATCTAGATATGAATATTACAATTAAAGATAATAAGTTTGAATATAAATTGTATGATAAACGTAATGATTTTAGCTTTAGGTCATATCTCTTCCTAATCTGAATAGCAATATCCCAGTGAAAGCAGCGTATAGTTGTGTACAGTCAAATAATTAGATATTTTAAAGCCACTAATAACGTAACAGAATTTTATAATAGTTTGTCAGCAATAAAGAATAAAATGATCCATCAGAACTTTAGGGGTAATGTAATTGATAAGCAGATCAATAAATTCTTTCAGAAATATGTATGATTTCATCTGTAAGTTTTTGGTGCACACCCAGCTTTTTATAATTAGGTTAATTTGTATTAGGATCATCCACTTTGTTTACTTTACGGCAGGGTAATCCCAGTGTGTCGGATGTCAGGTATTGTTCAGTTTGTGTATACGTTGTTTCGTATTAGTTGTACTCTTACTGTGATACTTTTATACAGTTTTCAAGCTATTCTTTTGGGAGTACTTTATCAATTTAGTTTAATTTACTCTATGGCTTATATAGTATATTTTTTATTCTAATTCTATGTATTATATTTACTACCATTGTTGTTGAACATTCATGATTTTATAAAGTTATTCTTCAATTTTCAGGACATTATATCAATGGTTTTAATTGGCGGTTTCCTAGGGGCACGAAGTGCTCAAAACGTTTCCGGGCTTCACCATTGATGTTCTGTCTACTTAAGTAAAAGCTCTGCGTTTCTCTGTTTTAATATAGTCCTGTGAGGTACGAGCTGCTTCCGCGCTTTACCCCACTACTCAATACTGCATCAGTATTTTGCTAACGGAACGAATCTTGGATCTTTAATGTGGTTGTTTGTCTACCTCTCTGTTGTCATGCTACTGAGGAGTGGGCTTACAAAAGTTGGAGGAAAGATATCAGAATGTTCAAAAACAAAATGTAAACTCTGTAAGGTCGGAATGCTCAACACTGACCCCATATCAAATAATTATCACACTGACTCTAAGCATACGATAACGGACAGCTTCTCATGTGCTAGCTCTCACGTCATTTATCTGATTGAATGCTCTCACCCTTCCTGTTCCTTTCAATACATAGGACAAACTGCTCAAACTCTCAGAGCACGAGCAACAGCACACCGTAGTAGTCTAAGAACCAAGAAAGGATGCCCTCATTTAATTGAACATTTTACTCAAGAACATTCTCCATGCAACATACGTATCAAACCTATTGATCAACTGTTCTCTAAGGATAAGACACAGCGTCTCAAACGTGAAACCCAATTCATAAAACAATTCGCCACTTTATACCCATATGGTGGTAATGATCGACTTGAGGACCCTTACTTGGATGCTTCAGATTATTTTAACAATGGCAACTGCATCTGGACTCTCTTCGAGCACCAGAAAAGTACTCGACGGAAACGTGGCTCCAAATGTACTTCGAATTCTACCACTAGTGCATTTGACCCTAAGGATTTCCTATCGACCATATCATCTCATAAACGGGCAGGTAGAAACTTCAAGAAAGATATTCGTCTTGGGATCAGCAAACTTAAGAAGGTGGACGTCATCGAGCTTGGAAAGTATAACTCAAGTCTTAAACCTGTTTCTCAGATAAATAATATTATTACGGATAGTTGTAGACACTACTTACAGAGATGCAGTCCAGTAGTTGAACCTAAGGACAAAACAGACTTCATAGTCTTTACCTATACCAACAGGTATGTAGATAGGATCAATCTAGCTCACATCTGTAACAGTAATTCAGTTCTGGGAAAATATCCGGTTAAGAACAAGAACGAGTTCTCTATCTCCTACAGATATACTAGAACTATTAGGGATAAGATTCTTAACTATGGGACTACTCTCCTCAAAGGTAACCATCATCCTCAGACCTGTGAGTGTTCGAATAGCCCACATATGGACCCTGCAATTGGGCATATTGTTACAGGTGATCTAAGTATCATTCCGAACAGAGCACTACGTAATACGATCTGTAAGGGTGTAAACTACAGAGAATGTTATTTAGGTAAAACATCAGATGTTTTAAACTCTGTTCTGCTGGACTTGGATGCTCATATCGATAAAGTTTGTAGCAGGAATAAGAAGCTGAAACCGGAACAATTTCTAGATTGGAAGGCTGATATTGTGAGTCAGGTTAAAGGAGTTCTTAGTAAGCTCAAAGTGAAGAAATTCCCTAAACCTGTACTTACAAAACCGTCTGTCAAGGAGTGTATCGAGCAGCTTCATGAGAAATTTGTATTTGTTCCTACAGATAAAGCGCAGAATAATGTCAGTATAGTGTGTAAGAAGTACTACCTGGATGTTCTCCAGTCCGAACAAGGAAGTGCTACTTATACTCAGGTACATGGAATGTCAGAGGATGATGTTGTGAAGCAACACATTGATGGACTCACTAACTTCAACATTACAGTTAATGATGATCAACACAAGTTGCCCTACATTTACTGGACGGCCAAACAGCACAAAAACCCGACTAGTAGTCGCTTCATCGTTTCAGGGAAGTCATGTTCTCTGAAAACTTTGTCTAAAAAACTCTCTTTCGTTTTTAAACTTGTTTTGAAGACTATGAGACAGCACTGTAAGTTTAAAGCAAACTTTCTTAAGACATCAATGTACTGGATAATTGATAACTCTAAGCCTATTCATGATAGCTTAGATCTTGTTAATAATTCAGGTAAAGCTAAATCAATATCTTCCTATGACTTTTCACAACTCTATACTAATATTCCACACGATCTTCTGATGAAAGAGGTCGAATTCGTAGTTAATGAGGCCTTTTCAATTAAATCAGCAGAGATAATTAGAGTTAATGATAAAGCTGCGTATTGGACTAAAATTGTAGACTTGCAGTCAGTCAGACATAGTAGTAAAAATCTCTATTTAGACCCAAATGATATCATCAGTATGACAAAATTTTTATTAGATAACCTTCATATTAAACACTTTGATAACATTTTTAGGCAGATTATCGGTGTTCCAATGGGGTCGGACTGTGGTCCGGATTTGGCTAATCTTTTCTTGTTCGCATACGAATATAGATATGTAATGAGCTTGATTGCAGATTCTAATTCAAACTATAAACGTTTTCTTTATGTTTTTAGATATATTGATGATTTACTCGCCCTGAATGACAAAGGTTTATTCGACCAGGTGTATAAAGTTATTTATCCCGATGTTCTTACTTTAAACTATACCAATAACAGCAGTACTAACTGTAACTATCTAGATATGAATATTACAATTAAAGATAATAAGTTTGAATATAAATTGTATGATAAACGTAATGATTTTAGCTTTAAGGTCATATCTCTTCCTAATCTGAAGAGCAATATCCCAGTGAAAGCAGCGTATAGCGTTGTGTACAGTCAAATAATTAGATATTTTAAAGCCACTAATAACGTAACAGAATTTTATAATAGTTTGTCAGCAATAAAGAATAAAATGATCCATCAGAACTTTAGGGGTAATGTAATTGATAAGCAGATCAATAAATTCTTTCGTAGAAATATGTATGATTTCATCTGTAAGTTTTGGTGCACACCCAGCTTTCATAATTAGGTTATTTTGTATTAGGATCGTATCCACTTTGTTTACTTTACGGCAGGGTAATCCCAGTGTGTCGGATGTCATGTATTGTTCAGTTTGTGTATACGTTGTTTCGTATTAGTTGTACTCTTACTCGTGATACTTTTATACAGTTTTCAAGCTATTCTTTTGGGAGTACTTTATCAATTTAGTTTAATTTACTCTATGGCTTATATAGTATATTTTTATTCTAATTCTATGTATTATATTTACTACTATTGTTGTTGAACATTCATGATTTTATAAAGTTATTCCTTCAATTTTCAGGACATTATATCAATGGTTTAATTGGCGGTTTCCTAGGGGCACGAAGTGCTCAAAACGTTTCCGGGCTTCACCATTGATGTTCTGTCTACTTAAGTAAAAGCTCTGCGTTTCTCTGTTTTAATATAGTATTTTGCTGCATCAGCATTGCAGTTATAATGATCTGGTTTTATGCTAAAAATTGAACGTACCTGTATCCATTTCTAATAAACAGTAGTCGGAGCGATCCATGAATTTATCCACAACATCAAAGAAAAAGTTCAGCATATGTTTTTTGGCGAGTTGATAGACCCAGAATCCTATTTGTACCGGAAGATTGAACTTTATAGTCTTCCTTTTGGAGGTAACCTGTGAATCATGTTGAAACATTACGATACTATAATTACTATATTACGATACTATATAATTTCTATAATTAATTCACTATGTGTAATCTGCATAATATTATTTCATAGGAGTTTCAGAATACTGTTATAAATAATTGGGTGGAAACTGTATAAAGAATAGCCAAATGGATATATTGTAAATTAACTTAAACGAACCTCGAATGTGTCATCTTCAAACTCATCAATTGACATGAATCTCGGGTCGTTTATCAACTTTGAGGCCTTTTCATGAGTACAGAACTCTACCGAAAGATGCTTCGATTTATTCATTATGGTGTAGCCATAAAAACTGTTGCCAATAAGTTTAGAGGTATCTGCAATAGCTTTGTAAGCAGGGTCTCTATCGCCTGCTCTTCTGTCATTGGTGACAGTCTGCTCAAATGGTAAAAACGCACGTTTAGGGCAAAATTCAATGAACTGGTGAATTTTAGTAACCACCAAACCGTGCTCTAGGTAGGTACCATTTTATTAGTGGTGTAATGAGCAGTATTTTAGCTGCAAACATTGACCCGATCAAATATCGTGTATCCGTGAATGTTTTGCCGGTTTCTTTCAGGTAATCACGCATGTGTTCCCCAATATCTGCCTCTCTGATGATGGTATTTTTGAAAATAGGGGGCATCTCCTGGAAATAGTCTTTGAGTTCTCCCGGAACCTCAATATCGACTTCGGCTGCGCCAAACATTGAACCATCTTTGATGAAGCCCAACAGTTCCTGCTCTGTCATTCTATATATGTGCTCCTTGGGGTACAGGTATCGATTGTGCACAGTGTTGTTTTTCCTAAATCCATTCCACTCACATTCCCACATTTCCACTACCGTGTAACCTCTGCTGCTGATATATTCAGTGGTTTTCTTGGTTCGTTCCAATTTTTGATTCAAAGACAGTCCAAATGTTTTATCATCTCGATCTCCTGGTCTGCAACGACAACCATGCCAATAGCAACCATGAAACTGGTATACCGTGTTTGTGGCTCTGAAATGCGACCCTTTGAATTCTGTTTATAAAAATTCTGTCAATAATAACACTTTAAGCAATCATAATGACGTAATCACTTTGGGTCATATACAGCTAGAGCTGAATCAGATATTTGCTGATGTGGGAGTCTATTTACCTGCAGAAGCCGTCAACAGGTAACTTTTTCGGCCCAACACGGAACTCTCCTGCATTCCTCGCATGCTCAATTTTAATATCCTGAGAATGCTCTAAATGCGCCAGCCACTCTGTCGATACAGCTGAGTATGGCAGGGGATATTCTCTTGTAAAATTATTTTCACACTTTCGGCGGATAAACATTCCACAAGGCATTTCCTGGCTGGTACCCCCTGTGTAAGACACATAAGCACATAGAATTCATTATTCCTGTTACTAACAAACTCGACAGTCGACTCGAAATTCGAGATCACGTAGACCAGTAATGACTCGCTAACTAATCACGTTACCAAGCTTCGGTGTTTTGATCGGTTAGGGAAAAATAGAAATATAACACCTTGGAAGTTAAAATGAAGCTTTGAGTGGGTATCGTGTTGACACTATAAATTGCTCTGGGATAGTTTGGAAAAGCTGAGCTAATATATACGTCTATTAATTTCTAACTACCAAAGTAATGCTTTCAAATGCAAATATTTTTAATATAGAAGTTATTTTCTGTATGTGACCACACACATGATATATCGACGGCAGTTGTCATACGGATTAACAGGGGTTATATTATTCACAAAGATATAGCTGACCGCTGAGTAGTGGTATTTTCTGTTGATCATGCAAAAAAGACGTAAATTGACTCGACAGTTTAAATACCCAGACAAAAATTTTATACAGTTAAATAGGCTCGTACGACAGTTAAACAAACTCCAAGTATAGACAACAAGCGAAGCCGTTAAATCACTTACATGTACTTTAGAGGCGTAAGACGAACACGCAGACAATATAGAGCCCTGCGAGAGCAGGGCTCTATATAATATTTAAATGTCGACAGCGTAGCTGGAGACATTTAAATAATTTAGAGTGCGAGGCGAAGCGAAGCTGAGCCGAGTGCTCTAAATCATATTTCTGCGGTGAGTCTGAGCCTCTAAAGTACTATAGTAGTCGAACGGTGTACAAAAGACACTATGGTGTTTCATGTACGCCAACATGTTTTTAAAAATTTTTCGTGTACCAGGTACGCCAACGTGTTTTCGCGTGCGCGCAACATCATCAATAAATATTTTTTCGCGCATTCCATAAAAAATAAAATATCGGCTAATTTACCGCGCTGGCAAAAAAATTGAAATTTCAACAAAAAATAATTAATTTGAAAAATTAAATAAGACAAACTAAATAAGACGAATTAAAACGAAAGGATAAGAAAAGAACAAAAGGAGAAATAAGAAAAAAAAAAGAAAATTTGGGATAAAAAGAAAATTGTAAATGAAAACAGATGAATGAAGAAAGGTGAAGATTCAACGAAATCTCAAAACTAAATGGCCATTAAATTTAAATCTAGCCGATTCATTTTCTTTTTGATCGCCCTTTTTAAACCGTTTTTTTGCACAGAATTTTCAAAGCCTGCTTTCAACAGGATTTCAAGGAGCAATTGCTTGATCAATAGCTCGGGAAAGCGTTATTACTTTCCCTTGCTCGAACAATTGCCCGGGTAATACCTCTAATTTAATTACCAGATTCGAGCTATTGCTTGATCGATAGCACTGACCGTAATAGTTGAAGTTATACCTGGGGTAATTTATTGATAGCTCAGGTAAGGAAAACTCCGCTCTAGGCACACTTGCAGGGGCGTAACCAGGGGGAAGGTGACACAGGCGGCTGCCTCCCCCTTGTTGGACAGACAATATGAAAATTTTATTAATTTTGTTAAAATGAGAGCTTTGAGTCAAGCAAAATAAAACATTCCACAGGTTGTGAATGTAACTTGCCGCCTCCTTTTTAAAAATCTGGTTACGCCCCTGCACACTTGCCCGAGCAATAGGACATATAAATTATTAGAACTGTTCTCATAATAAATTTTCGCAGAAATGAGGACCAAAAATGATTAAATTATTTGAGATAATAATAAAGTAATAAACTTAACTTCTTTGAAAAGTTTTTAAAGATCTCAATTAACATTTGAATTTGAACAATCAATATTTCGATAGACATGTTTAACAATGAATGAAATACTAATAGCAGCGTGGAACTGACTGCACAATAAAAAGTAAATAAGCTAACCACGATGTTTCACATTTCAAGATTTCAATAGCTAGTTGAAATCACACTCATCCCCACAGTCCACATAAAGGACTTTAACACTATCCAATTTTCCTCCAAGTATTCTATCATTTAAAACTTTATCTCTTATTACTAGCTCATATATTCAAGCGTCGAGCCTGAGTACAAATGGGGTTTCATAAAATACGTCGAAAGTGTAGCCGAAGCCTCGTAAGGTCGGACTAAATGGCGACAAATTTGACTTGAGTATTTTGAAACGCAAACAAACGTCAGTCAAACACAACAGTTCAATACTTTGTTCTCGAAGCATTAGGCAACAATATATTTCTAAACCAATCGTTCATTCAATTCATCGTCAGTCGTTATTAACACCCTTCATACATTCATACTCAGCTGACGAAAATAATCAGATGATTTTCGAAAGCTTCTGATTTTTAACTTTCTCGTACCATTCAAACGTTTTCAACTTGCTCCCGAATAAGTTCACGATGTGATTGTAGTCTCTCAATCTCTCATTATGGTAGCTGCTGAACTGAGTAGGACCACTTCGTGTACCTCTTCGTCGTGTGCTGTGCGTAACAGAGTGATATCTGGGTTAGGGTGTAACAGAATTTCCCGACTTTGACAACTAAAAATGCCTGGGCTAATTTCATACAGCCTAGGGCATAAGAAAACCAAAAATCGTGGCCTTGGAAAAAAATATTTTTGGGACTCATAGAGGCAAAAACTTTTTTGCCTGTTAATCATAGCAAATTGCCCAGGTACTATAACTGAAATTACTTGTCTATGTCTATAAATCGTGTTCATCGTTTTCAGGTAGAAAATGGGGTATAGGTCAAAGAACCTTCCATCATTCAGGGGCTGATTTTTTCGTATGCCCATATGGTAAAATGACCATATATGGGCATACTTAACGCCTAATAACTTTTTAACCATAAGAGATAGCAACGAAATTTTTGCTTTTTTGTATACTAAGTCATACCCAAAGAACACGGTTTGGTGATCAGAATTGTTTCTAAGTCATCAGAAGTGGCCGAATGGCAATATATGGCAATTGTGACGTCATCAAAATTGCCATATATTGCCATTCGGCCACTTCTGATGACTTAAAAACAATTCTGATCACCAAACCGTGTTCTTTGGGTATGACTTAGTATACAAAAAAGCAGAAATTTCGTTGCTATCTCTTTTGGTTAAAAAGTTATTAGGCGTTGAAGTTATGCCCATATATGGTCATTTACCATATATGGGCATACGAAAATCGGCCATATCTCAGCCCCTGAATGAGATAGAAGCATAATTCTTTGACCTATACCCCCATTTTCTTACCTGTAGAAAACGATGAACACGACTAAAAGAGGCATAGACAAGTAGTTTCCAAGTTATAGTACCTGGGCAATTTGCCTTTATGATTAACAGGCAAAAAAGTTTTTGCCTCCTGGCGAGTCCCAAAAAATATTTTTTTCCAAAAATTTTTTGATTTTTGGTTTTCTTATGCCCTAGGCTGTATGAAAGTGCCCCAGGCATATTGAGTTGCTAAAGTCGGGAAATTCTGTTACACCCTAATCTGGGTTGGTCGCTTCTGCCAGCTCCTGAAGGCATTATAATTTCTATCATTCTTAATATATGAAACTGATAACAATATAACGAGACTTATTACGAAACAACTTCGGAATAATTCAAGTGATCACTTGCACAGTGATTCAAAGACGAAGTCCAATATGGTACTAATCAATAGTCATATTCCAAGTAAATTGCAATAAATGTTAAAAATTATGTGCGTGACAGGAGATTTCGTAAGTCAAATTACCTTTGC
Source organism: Beroe forskalii (assembly GCA_011033025.1). Classification (NCBI taxonomy): domain Eukaryota; kingdom Metazoa; phylum Ctenophora; class Nuda; order Beroida; family Beroidae; genus Beroe; species Beroe forskalii. The sequence goes on from WFMF01000143.1 coordinate 52,626, forward strand.
AACCATCGCGCTTCAGAAGCTCACAACAGAGCCCCTACCAGCTGAGGTCCTCTGATTAACGATACAGGATCGTTATAGTAAGAATTTCATCGTTGTATCGATCCAATCTTCGTCATCTTTCTGTAATGGATGAAAATGCACTTTGAATGGCACATTGGACAGAGAGTAGAAGAATAAAATAGATAGGGACTTGGCAAACACACCGCAAAAAACTACGAATATATAGCAATAAGCATCGTACCTGATAGTGACACAAGCAAACATCAATTCTTCTTAATAACTGCATAACACAGCATCGATGCACGCATTTCAGTCGCAACTGATGTCGGATCAAACTCCTAAGAAAGAGGAATTGTATGAAATTGGCTCAAGAAACATTACTTAACAGTATAAAAACTGAATTTTATAAAATTACCCCATACAAAGCAGTGTAATAACAACACAGCCGTTAACCCGCAACCATTGCCGTGCCCTAAACCTAATGTAGAAGACACTTGATTGGGTTAACATCAGGCTGATCACGGGCAACTTCTTGGTAGGCGGACTTTTATATAGCTAACGGACTTTATAGCTAAACCGGTCAAAATAGCGAATGTTGATTTAGCTATACCGTCTGCAGTTCTGACTATTTAAATCTTCTTAGCTGTCCCTCTTCCCTATCAGTTTAAATGTCTCGCTATAAAGTCCTCGATTCGGACTATTTAGCTAAATCTGTATCATAGCTGTTCCTCCCTCCCCATTAAATTTATTAGGTAACCACACATGAAAGATCGTCTCCTCTCTTCTGTGTAACCCGAGTCCCAAAGTAGCATGCTCTCTCCTGGTTGCTCGTCAGCAGGGGGGCGGGTGAAGATGTTCTCCAAGGAAGTTCAGGGAGGTGGTGCAGTGTCGTGCCTCTGCTCAGCCTGGAGAGGAAAGAGATGTGGTAGTTGAGTTTGGACCCGGCTTCGAAGTCGAGGAACTGGCACTGTCAGCAACGATGTCCTTGGTGGGGGGAGGTCCGTAGAGGATGTATTCTTCTTGATGTCACTGAATATATTTTTTCGAGTATATAAAAGGTAGCTTCTAAAATGTGCTGGGGAGAACACTCAGTCAATCGTAAAGACTGTTAACGAGGTTACCCACTACAGAAATAAAAATAATATATGGGATTGTTCACATATTACGTAGTCACCTAGGGGGGAGGGGGGTGTTTCCAAATGATTACGTTACATCTTATATATAATTCGGTAAGAGCACGTGAATAATGTATGTCTGTGCGGGCGCACATTTTAAATTTGAGCTTGCCAAGAAAATATCAAGGAAAACGAAGGCTTAGATGCGCATAATGGTACCGTTGCTATGGAAACAAATTTTTTGCACGTGCAGATTATGATCAGCTCTATGCGAGTGCTTTTACGCAATTACTTTTAATTCCGTGCTGTAGCTTTTTGAAAATTTTTGACGTTTCCTTAACTTCAAATTTAAGATCTCAAGATGGAGAAAGGACATAACTTGAATAATGGAAGATATTCCAGATGGATTGCTTTAATTGTGGCAGAGGTTGGTCGATAATCAAAGTTGAGTCGGTGAAAAAAGTAGTAACTGCAGTTGTGAAATTAACCGTTAAGGTTACAACGTGCACAATTCAATCGAGTCGAAATGTAGGTGTAGCAGATTTCGGAGACAGTTCATGGCCTGGATCAATTGTGAACAAGACAAAATTATCCAATGTCGGTAAGTCAGTATGAGAATCAGTTGTCACAATTAACATCATCTTGCGATCGAAACGGAAACAAAAGTCACATGGTTTAGCACGACAAAGACTAACCGAGGAATTCTATTTTCCACTCTGCTCCTTCATAAAGTTTTTTGAATACTTGGAATCTAATTGGAATTTTTTGATGCGGTAAAAAGTGTCTGATCAATTTGAATGGTAGTGTTTTGAACTTGCGAACGAGGTGCTGCGTAGCAGCGCCGAGTGAGCTGTGTTTTTGCAGGCCCAACGGGCCTGCTAGTGATACATGTTATTGTAACAAATACAACTACTGTAAACTTGATTACGAGGGGGAGGGGGGGTTAAAATCGGCCAAAAACGAAACTCCACCAAAACATACACAAGGCCGACTTAACAACTTCCTCGCCTCTGTGTGTAGCATGAGCGAGCCAAAGGAGAGTGACGGCTAGCATGGGGAACGACGTGAGCGAGGATACCGCCACTGTCGGCAGTGGTATGGTTACAGTTATGGTTAGAGTTAGGGTAAGGTTTTGTTGGGGTGTTTTGTCTGGGGGGTGTTTTGTCCGGGGGAATCCATTGAGACAAGAAGGTGATATCATTTAAACTATAGGTAGTTTTTGGACATCACTTTCATTTTAATGTAAGGATGCACAGAAATAGAAGCCATATTATTTTTAAAATTAATGAATAGATTAAAGAAGAAATGTTTTGAATAACAAAGTATGAGTAACTCACTAGCCCATGCACATAGCACATGAAAGGCTATTGATTGAGATGCAACTGTAAGAAGAGAGAAAGGTGCTGCTAGGTGTATGTAGTTTTGAACCAATGCCTTGATTTTGAGACTTCATTGCATAGGTAATCTGATCATAGATCTGTGTATTCAGAAGGCATAATAAGATTTATGTAATTTTGAGGACATGATGGAGAAGGCAAACAGGATAGTAGGATACTATTCAGAGTATCGAATTTTACAGTGACTGTGCACGAACATAGATCAGTTCCAGACCGAAAGTGCTGCACGTAGATCTTGACCATTTTCATCCCATGAAACCATCTATGAATTAATGTTCAATCGATGCCAAAATTTGCATGGATACAGTTTATGGCGTAAGACAGCATCTGTGAAAAATTGAAGCATTTCATCCAAAATTACCAAGATATAGCAAAATGAAGTCAGTTTTGGACCAAAATTAAAAACTGCCAGTTTTGGTCCAAAACTGACTTCATACTTCAATATCTTCCTCATCTTGGATGAAATGCTTTAATCTTCACAGATGCTGTCTTATGCCACAAACTGTATCCATGCAAATTAAGGTATCGATTGGACATTCACAGATGGCTTCATGGGGTGAAATGGTCAAAATTTGTGTGCAGCACTTTTGGTCCTAAACTGATTTTTGTTGCACACAGTTATGCTGCTTAGACTGTTATTCAATGGGAGAGGTCCTGAACTGTTCTTGCAGAAGAATTTCCGAAGACAGTAATGAAGCTGGTAACAGAGGAAGAGTAGAAAAGTGATTATAGCATTTGGTCTCACTGATTAAGACAGTGCTGAAAGAATTTAGGAGTCGCCAGTGAAGTGCTCCAAGAGATGCTGGGAAGCTAAGAAGAAAAACTGAGATAATGGGGGGAGTGTCACATTCCCAATTTTCCTGTTCTAATTTATTCTTTTGATTTTGGGACAACTGGGACATTTGGGACAAACAAAAAAGTTGAAAAATCAGTCATTCATCATTTTACATTGATCCAAGTTTTTCTATCATTGAAATGAAAGTTTGCAGTGGTTAAGTGTTCCCAATTACCTATCCCAAAACCAATAATAGGAAAAAGACAGTGCAGTTGCAACGCAGCAAGTGCCACTATGTAACATGCTGTGAGACAAAAAAACACTAAACTGCAGCTCAAAAACACAATCATTTGAGCCCCAGTTGTCTCAGTCACTTTTGTCCCAATTATCCCATACTGGAGTATCATTACAATTTAAACACCCCGAAAGCTGAGGGTATTGACTGAAGATGCCTGCACACCACTCATCTTGGTGTGACTCATTAAGATCCTACTGCTCTCCACATTGCATTACCTAAAGGAATCATGTTGGTGTTCAAGTACGGAGTTGGAGAAAAGTCTTGCAGATTGATGTCTTGAAGAAAGATTTCTTTTCAGCTCAAATATAAATCTTAAAGTCAGATTATAAATTAATTAATTAATTAATTAATCTACTTAGTTATACACGGGGTATAACCTGCTCCTAATTGTGAGCCCAATGAACAATAAACAGAACAAATATCTATGTAATGCACCCTCTGCTTATTGAAAATCAATAATTTAATAAAGTTAAAAGTTTTAAAAAGCTTAAAAAAGATACCCTCAGGTACTTATTAAAAAGAATGTAACCATAATATACAGAGAAAACCAATATATACAGAGAAAATGGGCAAATTGCATTTTCAATTCTTCAAACCCAAGGCCATATAAATTACAAAGCAATATTAGTGTCACAATTGCTTACAAGGTAATCATCTTTAAAGGAAGACTCGCTACATATTAACATAACAAGATCCAAGAAGAGTTTTCTGGTAGATTTGTCATTTGTGAATATCAATTCAAAGTGAAAGTTAACTCTAATTTTTGCAAACTACAAAGCTGATTTCAGTGCAGTAACTTCAGGACTGTATTCTTTGACATTCGAAAAGTTTATGATATACTGAGTCAGGTAATTTGCAACATTCCAGACATATAGGGGCAAGAGAATTCTTGTCATATCTCAGAACTGAATGAACAAAATTCTGGAAACGTAGGCATCGACCATGTAGAAAGTCCAACAAAGTGCTACTCTGATATCGGGAGAAGGATCTTAAAACAAGTGGGCAATTCACAGTATTGTCAGTATTGATGAACGTTTCTAGTTCATCATTAGAAAGCAATGGTTCTATACTGTATGGATCTTCATTAATAAGTCCATGAATTTCCTCTTTCAATAGCAAATTCCATTCTTCACATTGATATAGCATCATGATCTGATCATCATAAAAGAAGTGATGTACCTGTAGCCCTGTAAAGCACATATCTCTGATAGATGACTGATTTTTCAAACAAGTTGTCTGTTTGAGCCTGAACTTCCATAAGAGAAACAATTTTGTAGCATGAATCTGATGAAAATATTCATGATTAGGTGTCTCCTCAATCTGCATAATCATAGAGGTCACTGAATCTTGTTGGGTGAGACCCTTGAGAACAAATTTTATTGAGTTAACTTTTAGAATAACTGATAGTGGTGGAACACCTATAAAATTTGCATGATTTTCAAAACTTAAGTCTTCATCAATGGTTATGCCTAGAACTTTGCTTTTTGGTACATAACAAATCTTCTTGGCACCAATATATATTGGAGGGGCATGAGTGAGGTCTTTTGAACGATTCTTTGGTCTAATGATCACAATTTCAGTTTTTCCTTCATCACAGTTAACGACTAACCTCCACAGCTTGCAACCAGTTGGTTATGTAATCACAAACCTTTTTGCATTGCTGATGAACACTCTGCAGCATCGTTTCCCTATAACTGACACACTTCCATCATCAGCATACTTGTAGCTTTCTGTTACTTCAGACAATCCAATCGGAAGGTTTTGGGACCTAACAGGTCAGCAATATAAATGATAAAGAGAAGGGTGATAAAACTGCTCTTTGTGGCAATCCTATGAGCCCACACTTGCGGTTTGGTCCAACATAGCCATTGACCTTCAGTTTTACAGATCGAGTAGTCAAAAAGGAGTGAATTAATTTTAAGAATTTTACCTTTTAAGACCATAACGAAAGAGTTTCATTATAAGACAAGGGATAGGACACTGTCGAATGCTTTTTCAAAGTCTATTAGGAGTAGAAAAGTAGTTAGTTTACGCCTTTAGCTTCGTGTAGGGATGACATCATTTTGAACAAGTACCGGGATGTATTTTTTCCAGGAAGAAATCCTTCTTTGTGCATCATCAATAATTTCATTTAATTTACAATGGTCTTTATGCGGTTCTAGGATTCTTTCAAGTATTTTTCAATGTATGGACTGATTGTAATTGGACGGTATGAGCCTGGATGAAGGTATGACTTTTACCAGACTTTTTATGAATGTGATATTTGATGTTGTCCAAGGCCAGATGCCATTTGAAACAGTGATTGAAAAGTAATACAAGAAACTTACAGGAACCAGTGCTTAGGCATTTGAGCATTTTGGGTGGAAAGAATCTCCATCCTGGATTTACCAGTTGTTTTTGGGCTTTTATTGCATCAATTACTTCACTTAGTGTTATATCACTATTGATGAGATCATCATTCTCATGATTGTCTTGAGCACAGAAGTCCTCAGCAATGATGTCTTTGAGTTGATTTTGAATAGCTGAATAGTGTTTTTCATCAAACTGTTCTTTTCAAGATGTTTACCAGTGAGGAATGTGTCAAAAAGCATCTTTTCTTTGTCAGTGTTATTGGAAATAATCTCAGCTTGATTACTATCAATTTCACCAGGTGGTTGATCCTTCCGGATCAATTGGCTCATGTTCTCTTCTCCTCGGAGAAACCCCTCACCCTTAACGCCCCCTTCGGGGGCTTGGGTGAGGGGCATGTCTGCACGTCTGGTATCACCTAGATGGATTTCACCCATCCCTAGCGCGCAACACTCGGAAATTTGCTTTGGAGGGTCGTGTTGCAGAAAAAAAAATGGCGCGCGGCGGAGGGTAGGGTAAAATCCTATCACCAGGCAACCAATACCATGACCCTGGTTTAGTGCAAAGAATGCGCGGCGCGACGCCCCTGGTTAGAGAAAACGGAAGCCTTCATAATCTATGACGTCACCCAGAAAATATGATTAAGCGCATCGCATCTAGCGCTTTGAAGTTCCTAAGCCCGCAGAGGTGTGCGTACGCGCGCCGCGCAACGCAGACAGGGATATACGTGTTTAGCAAGCTTTGAAGATAAGGGGTCAGGGCTACCCTCCGCCGCACGCACATTTTTTGCAACACGAATCGTAGGAAACTACTTCGAACCTGTGGTCTACTTCGAACCTGTCGTCGGCACTGGATTAGTATATAGTCACGTGACATGACATTGTTCATGTTGCCTAGCAACCAGTCAACCACGGCAGAGAAGGGTAGTCTGCACTGTGAGCCGCGACTTTTTATTGTGACACTGATTCAGATTGCCTTCAGCCTTGCTCAATAACAATGCTCGGCTTTCATATTTATATGCCCATGCTTGCAAACATCTGTGACGTCGCGTGTGCAGTTCTCTGTTCGCACGTGAAACAACAAGCAAGACCTATGTTTCGACGGTTCGTGGCTTGTGAGCTGCGCCCTTCACGCAATGTGCTAGTACAAGACACCTATGCCGGCTCAGAAACGTAAGCCTCGAATAACTGGGCGCAAATGAGCGCTTCTGAGCGCAAATGAACGCTTTCGAGCGCAAATGAGCGCTTTCGAACGCAAATGAGCGCTTCCGAGCGCAAATGAGCGCTTCCGAGCGCAAATGAGCGCTTTCGAGCGCAAATGAGCGCTACCGAGCGCAAATGAGCACTTACGAGCACATAAGAGCGCAAATGAGCTCAAATGGGCGCAAAATTTTTGCGCTCGTTAGCGCTCATTTGCGCTCAGAAAGGCTGAGCGCAAAATGGGCGCAAAATTGCTGAGGTGTGGTGAAACTGAGCGCAATTGAGCGCATCTGGGCGCAAATCGGCAATAAGCGCAACTGAGCGCAACTGAGCGCTAACGGGCGCTTATGGGCGCTAATAAGCGCTAATGAGCGCAAAATTGCGCTCAGTATGGCTGAGCGCAAATGAGCGCATCTGAGCGCAAAAAAAGACATTTTTCCAGGGATCATTTTGCGCTCGTTAGCGCTCTGAGCGCAAAATGGGCGCAAAGTGGGCGCAAATTGGACGCTAACGAGCGTTAATGAGCACATATGAGCGATGACGAGCACGTATGAGCGCAAAATTTTGCGCTCATTTGCGCTCAGTCATTTTCGAGGCTCTGGAGCGCAAATGAGCGCTAACGAGCGCTAACGAGCGCAAAATTTCCCTAATTTGAGCGCTAACGAGCGCTAACGAGCGCAAATGAGCGCAAATTTGCGCTCAGTTAAGCCTTGCGCAGAACTTTACATTTGCCGATGATGGGAGTGTTTCAGTGATTGGAAATAGTGCTGCAGAATGTGCATCATCAATGCAGGGTGTTTGTGATTACATCCACAGTTGGTGTAAACTTTGGAGGCTAGTCATCAATTGTGATGAGGGAAAAACAGAAATCATCATAATACGGCCTAAAAACCGATCATTAGACCTGACTCATGCTGCTCCAATATTTATTGGATCTAAGAAACTCTGCTATGTATCTAAAAGCAAAGTTCTTGGACTGACCATTGATGAATAAATAAATAAATAAATGATTCTACTTTGATACCCTTAACGTGTACCAGCCTCTTATTGCAGGCAAAACGATCAAAATCTATCAAATCAAGACAAAAATTTCACCCACCAGTAAGATCATCATTAATTATGATATAATTAATAATATCCTATTTAAAAATAATAATTTAAGTGGTCCACACATCAAACTGATGACTAATTAAGCATCCTTTATGAACTCCAAAAATGCTGAATAATTACATAATGTGGCAACAACATTATTCAATTTTTCATATTCAGTCATCATAACATTCTTACCTATATATACCTACAGATATATTATTTACAAATGATTAATAAATAGATTAAAATAATGGACAGTCCATGCTGCCGCTTTTTCAAAAGAGGGGGTAAGTGCCATCGACATGTTTTTGAGATATTACAACTTTTGTGTTTGTAATATTTAAGAACTTTTAATTCCACCAAATTTTCTTTAATTTTAGGAATAATGCTAGCTGAAACTTAGACTTAAATTTTAGTACCAATTTCAACTTGATAAGATGAACACAAATATCATTAAAATGAATTTTCGTAGGAATTTCTGCTAAATTTTAATTTGCACCTTGGACTTACCCTCTATTCTCAGAAAAGCATACACTTACCTCCTTTCTTGAGAGAAAAGTGACTGAAGATCTAGATATCTGGGGGTAAATCCACATTTTTCAATTAAACTTAAATAGGATGTGAAATGGTTTGTGTGTTTATTTTTGGATTTACCCCCAGTATGATGAATATTTGTTGTCATGTTAGCTCAAGAAAGGAGGTAACTGTACCATCATCCCCAAAATAATGAAATCTGATCAGGGGGTAACTCCATTTCTCTCAGAAAAAGGGGGTAACTGTGGAGTTACTTCATTTTCTGAGACAATTGGTGTAGAAAATGCAGAAAATCTCCCAGATAGGTGGAATTACCCCTAAAGTGAAACTGAAACAGTAAAATTACGATACGAGAATTATTTTATCTTGTGCAGCTCAGTGAGCTGATCACGATGATACCAAATTTGTGATTTTCGATTTTTTGGAGTTACCCCCTGTTTTGAAAAAGCGGCAGCATGGCTGTCGACATAATGTCAATATTTGGGCTGATATTCGTCATTTGATTTTGTCATCTCAATGATGTATTCTACTAGATTTCTGAATGAGATTTTAATTTCTTTATCACCAAAAATGACAAAGTATCTGTACCAGGATTCTAGGCCATGTAATTGAGATGCCAGTTCAAATCTGGTGGGACCCTCAAATGTTGGGCACTCAAAGAGCTTATGAAAAGAAGAGTCTCCTAGCATACCACAGTCTTCACATTCTTCTTCATCACATTTCCTTACCGATTTCTTGAAGCTTTTAAAACGTAAACAACGTCCATGGATAAAATCAAGAATATCTGATGTTTCCTTGCGTTTATCATTTCTGTTAAGCAGGGGAACTTTCTTCATATTTTCAAAATTAATTGTTCCACAGGCAAAAGGGATTTGGAAGAATTCATCATCTGTGAAGTATTGCAGTTGGGTATTTTTGACAGTTGCATCCCACTTGTAGCATTCATATTTGCACATAGATTCCTTTGAGTAATACAATTCTTTATCTTCTATTTCAATAAAGCTGAGAGACCTGTATGAATCTGCCCCTCTCTTATGAGCCAGGAACTTCTTTGTCCATAATGCATGTATCGAAAAAGGATGGTCAGGAATTTCTTCTATCTGCATCATGATAGCTTTCATATTATGATCTGCTGAGAGAGCTTTTAGGCAGAATTTTACAGTGATGATTTCTAGAGTTAGATTCATAGATGGAATATTTGTTAAAACTTCTGAAACAGCTTTTGGGATATGAAATTGGGATCCATTAATCTTTAAAAGTGCCTTTGCCATGAAGTCATCAAAGAGAGCAACATTTCCATGGAGCCATACAGCTGATGCATAATAGAGCTTGGGGAGTACAGCTGTTTTGAAAAGAATTGCTAGGGTAGCAGCATTGAGACCAAACCTCCTAGTTGTCTTAAAAGTCAGTGATTGCCATTTATACCAGCAACTGCTTAATGTTGATTTTGCATGTTTTTCATATTTCAGCCCACTATCAATATAGACTCCAAGCACTTTACTTGTATTGACATATTCAATTTCCTTTTTACCAATTTTCAGTTTTGTGAGAACTGTTGAGCTTGAATCATTAGAGTTGACAATGATTGATTCAGTTTTGTTTTTATCACAGTTGATGATTAATTGCCATTTTTTACACCATTCATCAAGGTTGTTGCATGCTTTTTCTCTTTTTGCATTATATAATGGCACATGACTGTAGATTTTGCTACCACTAATATACTGCCATCATCTGCATATTTATAGCACTGAAGATTGCCATCCTTCAGGTGTTCAGGAGACATCAGATCAGAAATAAATATTATAAACAATAAAGGAGAGAGCACAGAGCCTTGTGGCAGACCAAACATGCCAACCTTTCTAACTGGTCCAATGTAACCATTCACTTGTAAGGTGACCTTCCTTGTCGTCAGAAAGGAGTTAATCACTCTGAGAAAGTGTCCAGATATGCCATGTCTATGTAGTTTGACAATGAGTGAAGGTGTGTGGACAGAATCAAAGGCTTTCTCAAAGTCCAAAAATAATAACATGATTGACATTTTCCTTCGCCTGGCTTCCATGACTGCTGCATTCATCTTGTAAAGATAACGAGTAGTGTTACGTCCAGGTAGGAAACCTTCCTGGGAATCATCTATGATGTTGTTCATTTGACAAAACCTTATGAGACGCCTTTGCAGGACTCTTTCAAGGATCTTTCCTATGTATGATGCCAGTGTTATGGGTCTATATGATCCAGGATGCAGGTATGATTCTTTGTCTGCTTTTCTTATGAATGATACAGCAGATTGATCCCATAACCAGTGTCCTCTTTGTAAAACAGAATTGAAAATAGAAGTCATGAATGTCACTGCTGATCTACCAAGCTTTTTCAGAATGATGGGATGAAACGTTTCCCCATCAGCACATTTACCAGATACTTGCTGCGGACGTACGACATTTGATCCCACGACATTTGATCTCGCGACAATTGATCCCACGACATTTGATCTCACGACAATTGATCTCAGGTATTTTATACACATTCATATGTACAATTTAAGGAGATGAAAATGAAATGTCGCGATTCAGGACAATTGATCTCCATATTTTGAAGGAGTGCGACATTTGATCTCAAAACGCGACGTTTCATCTCTATATAGATTCGAGACTGCGACATTTCATCTCAGAAACTGCGACGTTTGATCTCACCGTTTATCGAGGAAGCGACATTTGATCTCAAAGGTACGACGTTTCACCTCAAAGGTGCGACATTTGATCTCAGGGTACGACATTTGATCTCTAATAAGAGAAATTGACGCCAGGCTGCGACGTTTGATCCCAAGGTACGACGTTTGATCTCAAGGTACGACATTTGATCTCAGGGTGCGACATTTGATCTCAGGGTACGACATTTGATCTCAAGGTACGACATTTGATCTCTAAGTATAGAAATTGATTCCAGGCTGCGACGTTTGATCCCAAGGTACGACATTTAATCTCAGGGTATAGGTACGACATTTGATCTCAAGGTACGACATTTGATCTCTAAGTATAAAAATTGATTCCAAGCTGCGACGTTTGATCCCAAGGTACGACATTTGATCTCAGGGTACGACATTTGATCTCTTAGTATAGAAATTGATTCCAGGCTGCGACGTTTGATCCCAAGGTACGACATTTGATCTCAGGGTACGACATTTGATCTCAGGGTACGACATTTGATCTCTAAGTATAGAAATTGATTCCAGGCTGCGACGTTTGATCTCAAGGTACGACATTTGATCTCAAGGTACGACATTTGATTTCAAGGTACGACATTTGATCTCAAGGTACGACATTTGATCTCTAAGTCAAGAAATCGATTCCAGAAGGCGATGTTTGATCCAAAAGTACGGCGTTTGATCTCAGGGTACAACATTTGATCTCAGGGTACGACATTTGATCTCAGGGTACGACATTTGATCTCAAGGTACGACATTTGATCTCTAAGTATAGAAATTGATTCCAGGCTGCGACGTTTGATCCCAAGGTACGACATTTGATCTCAGGGTACGACATTTGATCTCAAGGTACGACATTTGATCTCAGGGTACGGAATTTGATCTCAAGGTAACAAATTGATCCCAAGCTATTATACGTTTGATCCTGTACGACATTTGATCTCTGTCGTAATAGAAATTGATTCCAGGCTGCGACGTTTGATCCCATGGTACGACATTTGATCTCAGGGTACGACATTTGATCTCTAAAAATAGAAATTGATTCCAGGCTGCGACGTTTGATCTCAAGGTACGACATTTGATCTCAAGGTACGACATTTGATCTCAGGGTACGACATTTGATCTCAACGTACGACATTTGATCTCAGCGTGCGACATTTCCCAAGCTGCGACAGATCTCAGGTACGACATTTGATCTCAGGGTACGACATTTGATCTCTAAGTATAGAAATTGATTCCAGGCTGCGACGATTGATCCCAAAGTACGACGTTTGATCTCAGGGTACGACATTTGATCTCAAGGTACGACATTTGATCTCAGGGTACGACATTTGATCTCTAAGTATAGAAATTGATTCCAGGCTGCGACGTTTGATCCCAAGGTACGACATTTGATCTCAGGGTACGACATTTGATCTCTAAGTATAGAAATTGATTCCAGTATAGAAATTTGATCTCAAGGTACGACATTTGATCTCAGGGTACGACATTTGATCTCTAAGTATAGAAATTGATTCCAGGCTGCGACGTTTGATCTCAAGGTACGACATTTGATCTCAAGGTACGACATTTGATCTCTAAGTATAGAAATTGATTCCAGGCTGCGACGTTTGATCTCAAGGTACGACATTTGATCTCAAGGTACGACATTTGATCTCAAGGTACGACATTTGATCTCTAAGTATAGAAATTGATTCCAGGCTGCGACGTTTGATCCCAAGGTACGACATTTGATCTCAAGGTACGACATTTGATCTCAAGGTACGACATTTGATCTCAAGGTACGACATTTGATCTCTAAGTATAGAAATTGATTCCTGGCTGCGACGTTTGATCTCAAGGTACGACATTTGATCTCAAGGTACGACATTTGATCTCAAGGTACGACATTTGATCTCTAAGTATAGAAATTGATTCCAGGCTGCGACGTTTGATCCCAAGGTACGACATTTGATCTCAGGGTACGACATTTGATCTCAAGGTACGACATTTGATCTCTAAGTATAGAAATTGATTCCAGGCTGCGACGTTTGATCCCAAGGTACGACATTTGATCTCAGGGTACGACATTTGATATCTAAGTATAGAAATTGATTCCAGGCTGCGACGTTTGATCCCAAGGTACGACATTTGATCTCAAGGTACGACATTTGATCTCAAGGTACGACATTTGATCTCAAGGTACGACATTTGATCCAAGGTACTTTTGAAGAACCTTGATCAAACGTCGCAGCCTGGAATCAATTTCTATACTTAGAGATCAAATGTCGTACCTGAGATCAAATGTCGTACCCTGAGATCAAATGTCGTCTGGGATCAAACGTCGCAGCCTTGGAATCAATTTCTATACTTAGAGATCAAATGTCGTACCTGAGATCAAATGTCGTACCCTGAGATCAAATGTCGTACCTTGGGATCAAACGTCGCAGCCTGGAATCAATTTCTATACTTAGAGATCAAATGTCGTACCTTGAGATCAAATGTCGTACCCTGAGATCAAATGTCGTACCCTGAGATCAAATGTCGTACCTTGGGATCAAACGTCGCAGCCTGGAATCAATTTCTATACTTAGAGATCAAATGTCGTACCTTGAGATCAAATGTCGTACCTGAGATCAAATGTCGTACCTTGAGATCACGTACCCTGAGATCAAATGTCGTACCTTGAGATCAAATGTCGTACCTGAGATCAAATGTCGTACCTTGAGATCAAACGTCGCACCCTGGAATCAATTTCGCAGCCTGGAATCAAATGTCGTAGAGATCAAATGTCGTACCTTGAGATCAAATGTCGTACCTTGAGATCAAATGTCGTACCCTGAGATCAAACGTCGTACTTTGGGATCAATCGTCGCAGTTTGGAATCACTTTCTATACTTAGAGATCAAATGTCGTACCTTGAGATCAAATGTCGTACCCTGAGATCAAATGTCGTACCTTGGGATCAAACGTCGCAGCCTGGAATCAATTTCTATACTTAGAGATCAAATGTCGTACCTTGAGATCAAATGTCGTACCTTGAGATCAAATGTCGTACCCTGAGATCAAATGTCGTACTTTGGGATCAAACGTCGCAGCCTGGAATCAATTTCTATACTTAGAGATCAAATGTCGCACCCTGAGATCAAATGTACCTGGAGATCAAAAGTCGTACCTGGAGATCAAATGTCGTACCATGGGATCAAGTGTCGCACCCTGAGATCAAATGTCGTATCTGGAGATCAAATGTCGCACCCTGAGATGAAATGTCGCACCCTGAGATCGAATGTCGTCCCTGAGATCAAACGTCGCAGCCTGAATCAAATTTCGTACTTAGAGATCAAATGTCGTACCCTGAGATCAAATGTCGTACCTTGGGATCAAACGTCGCAGCCTGGAATCAATTTCTATACTTAGAGATCAAATGTCGTACCTTGAGATCAAATGTCGTACCTTGGGATCAAACGTCGCAGCCTGGAATCAATTTCTATACTTAGAGATCAAATGTCGTACCTTGAGATCAAATGTCGCAGCCTGGAATCAATTTCTATACTTAGAGATCAAATGTCGTACCCTGAGATCAAATGTCGTACCTGAGATCAAATGTCGTACCTTGGGATCAAACGTCGCAGCCTGGAATCAATTTCTATACTTAGAGATCAAATGTCGTACCTTGAGATCAAATGTCGTACCCTGAGATCAAATGTCGTACCATGGGATCAAACGTCGCAGCCTGGAATCAATTTCTATACTTAGAGATCAAATGTCGTACCTTGAGATCAAATGTCGTACCTAAATTCTTGAGATCAAATGTCGTACCCTGAGATCAAATGTCGTACCTTGGGATCAAAATGTCAATTTGAGATCAAATTCTATACTTAGAGATCAAATGTCGTACCCCTGAGATCAAATGTCGTAATTTGAGATCAAATGTCGTACCCTTTGAGATCAAACGTCGTACCTTGGTATCAAACGTCGCAGCCTGGAATCAATTTCTAAACTTAGAGATCAAATGTCGTACCTTGAGATCAAATGTCGTACCTTGAGATCAAATGTCGTACCTTGAGATCAAATGTCGTACCCTGAGATCAAATGTCGTACTTGAGATCAAACGTCGTTGGCCTGAGATCAAATTTCTATACTTAGAGATCAAATGTCGTACCTTGAGATCAAATGTCGTACCTTGAGATCAAATGTCGTACCCTGAGATTAAATGTCGTACCTTGGGATCAAATGTCGTACCTTGAGATCAAATGTCGTACCTTGAGATCAAATGTCGTACCCTGAGATCAAATGTCGTACCCTGAGATCAAATGTCGTACCTTGAGATCAAATGTCGTACCCTGAGATCAAATGTCGTACCTTGGGATCAAACGTCGCAGCCTGGAATCAATTTCTATACTTAGAGATCAAATGTCGTACCTTGAGATCAAATGTCGTACCCTGAGATCAAATGTCGTACCCTGAGATCAAACGTCGCAGCCTGGAATCAATTTCTATACTTAGAGATCAAATGTCGTACCCTGAGATCAAATGTCGTACCTTGGGATCAAACGTCGCAGCCTGGAATCAATTTCTATATACTTAGAGACCTCAAATGTCGTACCCTGAGATCAAATGTCGTACCTTGGGATCAAACGTCGCAGCCTGGAATCAATTTCTATACTTAGAGATCAAATGTCGTACCCTGAGATCAAATGTCGTACCTTGAGATCAAATGTCGTACCTTGAGATCAAATGTCGTACCTTGAGATCAAACGTCGCAGCCTGGAATCAATTTCTATACTTAGAGATCAAATGTCGTACCTTGAGATCAAATGTCGTACCCTGAGATCAAATGTCGTACCTTGGGATCAAACGTCGCAGCCTGGAATCAATTTCTATACTTAGAGATCAAATGTCGTACCTTGAGATCAAATGTCGTACCTTGAGATCAAATGTCGTACCCTGAGATCAAATGTCGTACCTTGGGATCAAATGTCGCAGCCTGGAATCAATTTCTATACTTAGAGATCAAATGTCGTACCTTGAGATCAAATGTCGTACCCTGAGATCAAATGTCGTACCTTGGGATCAAACGTCGCAGCCTGGAATCAATTTCTATACTTAGAGATCAAATGTCGTACCTTGAGATCAAATGTCGTACCCTGAGATCAAATGTCGAGATCAAATGTCCCCTGAGATCAAATGTCGTACCTTGGGATCAAACGTCGCAGCCTGGAATCAATTTCTATACTTAGAGATCAAATGTGTTACCTTGAGATCAAATTCCGTACCCTGAGATCAAATGTCGTAATTTCACCTGAGATCAAATGTCGCACCTAGAGATACCCTGAGATCAAATGTCGTACCTTGAGATCAAATCGCAGCCTGGAATCAATTTCTTAGAGATCAAATGTCGTACCCTGAGATCAAATGTCGTACCTTGGGATCAAACGTCGCAGCCTGGAATCAATTTCTATACTTAGAGATCAAATGTCGTACCTTGAGATCAAATGTCGTACCCTGAGATCAAATGTCGTACCTTGGGATCAAACGTCGCAGCCTGGAATCAATTTCTATACTTAGAGATCAAATGTCGTACCTGAGATCAAATGTCGTACCATGAGATCAAATGTCGTACCCTGAGATCAAATGTCGTACCTTGAGATCAAATGTCGTACCCTGAGATCAAATGTCGTACTTTGAGATCAAATGTCACCTGAGATCAAACGTCGCAGCCTGGAATCAATTTCTATACTTAGAGATCAAATGTCGTACCTTGAGATCAAATGTCGTACCTTGAGATCAAATGTCGTACCCTGAGATCAAATGTCGTACCTTGGGATCAAACGTCGCAGCCTGGAATCAATTCAATTTCTATACTTAGAGATCAAATGTTGTACCTTGAGATCAAATGTCGTACCTTGAGATCAACGTCGCAAATGGGATCAATTTCTATACTTAGAGATCAAATGTCGTACCCGAGATCAAATGTCGTACCCTGAGATCAAATGTCGTACCCTGAGATCAAATGTCGTACCTTGGGATCAAACGTCGCAGCCTGGAATCAATTTCTATACTTAGAGATCAAATGTTGTACCTTGAGATCAAATGTCGTACCTTGAGATCAAATGTCGTACCTTGAGATCAAACGTCGCAGCCTGGAATCAATTTCTATACTTAGAGATCAAATGTCGTACCCTGAGATCAAATGTCGTACCTTGAGATCAAATGTCGTACCCTGAGATCAAATGTCGTACCTTGGGATCAAACGTCGCAGCCTGGAATCAATTTCTATACTTAGAGATCAAATGTCGTACCTTGAGATCAAATGTCGTACCTTGAGATCAAATGTCGTACCTTGAGATCAAATGTCGTACCCTGAGATCAAATGTCGTATACTTAGAGATCAAATGTCGTACCTTGGGATCAAACGTCGCAGCCTGGAATCAATTTCTATACTTAGAGATCAAATGTCGTACCTTGAGATCAAATGTCGTACCCTGAGATCAAATGTCGTACCTTGGGATCAAACGTCGCAGCCTGGAATCAATTTCTATACTTAGAGATCAAATGTCGTACCTTGAGATCAAATGTCGTACCCTGAGATCAAATGTCGTACCCTGAGATTAAATGTCGTACCTTGGGATCAAACGTCGCAGCCTGGAATCAATTTCTATACTTAGAGATCAAATGTCGTACCTTGAGATCAAATGTCGTACCTTGAGATCAAATGTCGTACCTTGAGATCAAACGTCGCAGCCTGGAATCAATTTCTATACTTAGAGATCAAATGTCGTACCCTGAGATCAAATGTCGTACCTTGAGATCAAATGTCGTACCCTGAGATCAAATGTCGCAAATCAAATTTCGCACCTTGAGATCAAATTTCTATACTTAGAGATCAAATGTCGTACCCTGAGATCAAATGTCGTACCCTGAGATCAAACGTCGCATCCTGGAATAGTTTGTTATACTTAGAGATCAAATGTCGTGCCTTGAGATCAAATGTCGTACCCTGAGATCAAATGTCATACCTTGGGATCAAACGTCGTACCTTGGGATCAAACGTCGCAGCCTGGAATCAATTTCTATACTTAGAGATCAAATGTCGTACCCTGAGATCAAATGTCGTACCTTGGGATCAAACGTCGCAGCCTGGAATCAATTTCTATACTTAGAGATCAAATGTCGTACCTTGAGATCAAATGTCGTACCTTGGGATCAAATGTCGTACCCTGAGATCAAATGTCGTACCTTGGGATCAAACGTCGCAGCCTGGAATCAATTTCTATACTTAGAGATCAAATGTCGTACCCTGAGATCAAATGTCGTACCTTGGGATCAAACGTCGCAGCCTGGAATCAATTTCTATACTTAGAGATCAAATGTCGTACCCTGAGATCAAATGTCGTACCTTGAGATCAAACGTCGCAGCCTGGAATAGGTTGTCATACTTAGAGATCAAATGTCGTACCTTGAGATCAAATGTCGTACCTGAGATCAAATGTCGTACCTTGGGATCAAACGTCGCAGCCTGGAATCAATTTCTATACTTAGAGATCAAATGTCGTACCTTGAGATCAAATGTCGCACCGTGGAGATCAATTGTCGTACTTTTTGTTACTATCATTTTACAGTATGGGATGAAATGTCGCACCCAGGGAGATGAAATGTCGCGATTGGGAGATCAAATGTCGTATTTAGGCCACTATCAATTTACAGTAGCCTAAATTTAGAGATGAAATGTCGTATGTTGAGATGAAGTGTCGCAGATGGACTGTCTAGAGATCAAATGTCGTGATTTGTCTGAGTAAAGATGACCTATTGTTGCAACTCCCTTCTTCACAAATTGCTTTTTGTATCTTTTCCAGAATTCTATTGAGTCTTTGTGATTGAGCCCATCTAGTTTCTCATGAATCCAGGCATTTTTCTCCTGAATGAGGGCCTCTTGGAAATCATTTTTACACTGACCAAGCCTTGCTTTATTCATAGGGTCTGATTTTTTTTGATATTCCTTTTGTGCCTCTTGTAATTTTGAAGATAAAGATGAGAGCCTATTAGACCAAAATGCTTTTGAATGGTTGCAGACAATTTTTGTTGGAATGAACTTCTTGTTGCATTTGTTAATAGATTCAAGAAAGAAGTCAAAAAGTACCTTTTGATCTTCCTCAACTACTTGTTCCATTTTTTCACTGCATAGACTTTCCATGAGACTCTGCCAAGATTCCCAATCTGCAGCATCATAGTCAAATACTTCACGTCTCTTTTTATGGTCATCTACACGGATGCTAAGAGTTTGGAATACTGGTAGATGCCCTCTCTGTGGTGCCCCTGTGAATAATGTATAACAGTTTTCAGTCCATGGTGAGGATAAAGCATGTGTTATTTCTCCATAAGAAAGTGTCAGGTCAATGAGACTCCCACCATTTGCTGAGATGAAGGTGTTTGAAGCAGCAGCATGTAAACAAACATGTTCCCTTTCTTCAACAAAGTTACTCATAAGTTTACCCCTTTGATTTGTAATTGAATCTCCCCAATTGGTACTTCTGGCATTGAAATCACCCATTGCTATCATATTCTTGATTTTCTTTGTCTTGCACCATTTCCATGCCTTATCCAAATTTGACAGCAGTTGTTTTAAGGAATTGGTTGAACTTATTTCAGGTTTACAGTAACATGATACAAACATGACACCAACATTGTTTATTGAGCATAGATTGAATATTGAATCTATACCATCTTGTGAAAGTTCTCTTATATGCTCAGGTTTGTATTTAGGGCTGATAGCAAGACCAACACCTCGATAACAAACATGCCAAGAACATTCCATCCCATTGAAGGCATCTGCCTCCTGCTCAGCTCGTCCTGTCTCTTGCAAAGACATGACTTCTATTTTGTTCTTTGTTATGTAGTTATCAATGGCTACCTTTGAATGAGCAGACACTCCATCTACATTAAGCTGACACAGCATGATATCACAGTTTTTATGCATCATTATTCTGATCTCGATCATTGACAAATTTCTTATAGACTTCACATTCTCTAGAGATTGCAGGATGGTTTCCATCACAGTTTGTGCATTTGTATTTGCTGGTATCCTTATTTTTCTTTATAGTACAATTTTTGTCTTCATGAGATTCACAGCAGTAAGGGCATACTCTATTTTTCAGACAGTTCCTAGCAATATGGTTGTAGGAGTAACAATTATAACATTGGATTAGCTTATTATTTGCTTCATATGGCCTTGTTCTGTAAATTGCATTCCCAATGAACAATCGTTCTTCATTAGCTTTTTCCATGTCATCTTTTGATGATAATGTGATTAAGACAACATGGGTAGGACCATGCCTGTTAATAAGCCTTTTGGCCTTTGCCTGAGGGAACATTTTCTGCAATTCAATTGTGAGGTACTCATCTGAAAGATCTTTGTCAACATCTTCAATTATGGCTTTAGCACGAGCATCTTCTAAGAGGTGTACATAGGTATTCTCTGAACTTGGTTTAGGTTTAAAAAACTTTGATCCTTCCCAGTTCCTAACAACATTTTTAGCATTATCAGCAGTGTCTACTTCCACTAAGATAAAACCATTGATTGCTCTTTTGCAGTGTATTATTTCCATCCTGGGGAAGCATTTGTTGAATTCAGACTTAATTTTTGCTGAGCTAGAAATTGATGGGTCATTTACATTTCCAATAGTTACAGTCTTCTTTGTGTCCATGTGATTTCCTTCAAATTTGGATCTGATTGTTCTTGATTTTATATGGTTTTTGTCTCTAACTGCATTTGTTATTGATCCACCTTTGATGGTCTTCTTTTTCTCAGATACAACTGTAGACCGACTTGATGCATTTAAGTCAGAGGGTGCCTTGTTTTGATCATCTACTATTGGGTTACTGATGAAACTGTCTATTTTAGCTTCTAGTTTATCAATGCATTCACCTGAGCACAATTTACCCCCATAGATGCCATCATTCTCAACTAGATTTAGTGATGCTTCTTTCATCTTTTCAGGCAAAAGGTTGACAAGTTTCTCAGCTATACCTGTCACTGTTTCTTGGAGAATGAAATCTTGATTGCACCTGTCTTTAATCTCATCAACTGTTGTAGAGAGTGCTTCCACATTTACATCATTAAGTCGATTTGCTTGATTTACTACTGTGTTTAGTGCTGCTTCATAAGAAGCAGTAGAAGAGTTGAAGGACATTTCAAGGTTTGATATTGATTCTACTGCTGTCCCAATAGAATTTTGAAGACTAATAACTGAGCCCTCAGAGACATTACCATCAATTTTCTTATCAAGATCTGCCACATTTTTACTGATCTCTTCTATTGAAAATCTCAAGGCTGCTATACTTGATTTCTTAGGCTGATCTTTCTTGAAGCTTTGTAATTCCTTTGTTATTTTGTCTATAAGCAGCCCATTTGACTTTTCAAATTGAGTGTTTTGATTTGAAACAAAAGATTTTAGTTCCCTGATACCATCTGAAACTGAGGATTTGTAGAGACTTTTATCTTCAACTTTACAACATAGATCAGCATATTGGGTTTCATTTTCATGTTTAGACTTGTTTACAAGCTGAGTAATATCAATTACTGATTGTTTCATAACATGAAACTGATTTTTCAAGCTAGATTTGATGGACTCCAGTTCTGATGATATTGAGTCAATTGAGTTCATAAGATTTTCTTTGCTGGAAAGGCATTGAGGACATATAACCTGTACATATTCTGGAGAGTCAGATAGACATGCCAGGGCTTCCTCAGAAAGAGGTTCAGCATTACACTGATTATGGAACCATCTTCCACAACCAGAGCAACTCAGTCCCTGGCCTAACTTGCTGTCTCCATCAATAACTGCAATGTTACAAATAGCACATGGTGCTGAACAACGATTTCTTCCAAAAAGCATCATACCATGCAGATCAATGAGGTCTATGAATTCATTTTCATCATCAAAAATGGCAAAGAGTTCACCTGGATT
This sequence comes from Beroe forskalii, assembly GCA_011033025.1. Lineage (NCBI taxonomy): Eukaryota > Metazoa > Ctenophora > Nuda > Beroida > Beroidae > Beroe > Beroe forskalii. The sequence continues at coordinate 75,029 of WFMF01000143.1, forward strand.
GGAGACACCAAACTTCTTCTGATAAGCAGTGAACATCTGAAGTACTTCATTGAGCTGATCTCTTGAGTAACTCTCTGGTACAGTTATCCCCAATGTCTTTTCCAGAATATCCCTGTATAAATCAAGAGTTAGGTCGGACAACAATAATTTTGTTTGGGACTCAGTGTGATTGAAGTCTGTTACCACCATTATTGATATTTGTAGTCCAGCTAGGAAGCAGCAACAAAATCAAAAATTTGTACAGACCGAATCAGATCCCACTTATGGGTGGGATACCCTTCTGAGTGTATGATGTGCTCCTGCACAGGTGGGTGGAGAAAAGGAAGGAGGCTCCTCTTCTCTCGCTTGTTGTACTGTTGTCAGCAAGCTTGTCCTATCACGTATTTTCCCGTCACTCCATTTCGAACATTTCACATACCTCAAATTTGATTGTATAAAGTAGTGTTGTAAAGTTTAGAACCATTGATGAAAACTTGAACTTTGACCATCATGCAAATTTAACTCTCAGAAACTGTTGGCATGCATGGTACAGACTGACAGCTAACACTACCAGAAAGCGAGGACTCAATACAGCCACACTAGCATTGCTCTTCAAAACTGTAGTTCTTACAAAGCTGATGTATGCTGCACCTACATGGTTACACAAAAGAAAAGACTCATTTAAAGACCTTCTTGCAAAAGCTATTTTAAAGATACTTGGATCACAATTTTACCCACCTAAACAGCTTGGAGGTGTTCTTACAGGTCTTCCACCAATTGAAATAATCTTAAAAGTAATCACAATAAAATTTGTCCTCAAAGCTCTCAGTCAACAAGATGCATTGACCTCTATGATCATGCAAATTGAAGAAACAGCTGATCACGACTTCTTTCCACACATTTATGCTACCAAATTGTTCTTATTGTGGAAATTCAAACAAAACAATCTGTCACCTAACTCAATTCCTCAACCAACTATCAGAAACATGGTCTTTGCACAGCTACAATCTAATCAATTCTTGTATGATGAAAAAGTGATGCGACTATATCAATGTGAAGAATGGAATACCTTGTTGAAGGGGGAAATGAATGGTCTTATCAATGATGATCCTTATAGTATTGAGCCACTCCTCAGTTCAGAGGAACTGGGAACATTAATAAGGACAGAAAATGTTGTGAGCTATCCTATTGTTCTAAGATCATTTTCTCGATATCATAGTACCATCATAATGGACTTCTTACATGGGAGATGCCTTCGCTTCCAGAACTTTGTGTATTCTGTTTTGAAATATGATAAACAATCTTTCGCTCCTATTTGCTTAGAATGCTGCCAGCTTCCTGATTCAGCTTATCACAAACTTTTCGAATGTCAAGTCTACAGTGCTGAGGTTATCACACTTAGAAACCAGTTATCCCATTTGCAAGAAATAGAAGTTAATTTTCATCTCAGAGTGATATTCACAGATGATATGGATATCAGAAAAGCATTCTTGGACCTTGTTTCACTGATATGTCAGGAATCTGCATTCAATGACGATTACCTTATTGCAATGAACAATGATACATCAAACTTTGATATATAATGTATATAATGGACAATGCTATTGTTTCTGTATATTATGGTCTTTTTATACCTAAGTGGTAATTAGTGTTAACTTTTAATTTTTAACAAATGTTTTAAAACTTTTTAAACTTTCAATTACATTTTATAAATTTATGTTAGGATTTTAATGGCCAAGTAAGTGTAGCACTTTTAAATTTTGTTCTTTGAGCTCACGATAAGGAGCAGGTTATACTGTGTGTATAACTAAGTAGATTTATTAATTAATTAATTAACAGTCACAATGGGCCTTTCCTGCTTTCCATAGTAAATTTTCATAGTGAAAAGAATGGGAACCAAATGAGAACAGGGAGAACTCAATTTACTTGCGTTAAAATCAGTAAGAACACATATTAACCCATTAAGATAAAGGCTAGAAGAGGACTCTTTAATTCAAAATTAACAACATCTACAAAGTTAGATAATTGATCTTGAATTGCAGTAGTGACGTCACTCCAGCCCTTCATATTGAATGAGTGACGTAACAGAAATCTTTAAATGATTAGATGAGGTTGGGATATTTATATATCTTTTCTAAATGATGAGGTAGTGATGAGGTTGTATGTATGTACGTTCAAAAAAGGCCGATTTTTGATGAGCTCATTTCTGGATGGCCCTAGGACTCCTGGGTACTCCCGTAGGACTCCTGGGTACTCCCATCGAATTCCTGGGGTACTCCCGTAGGACTCCCAGGGTACTCACGTCGGACTCCCGGGGCACACCCGTGGTACTCCCGTAGGACTCCTGGGGTACTCCCGGCTTCCCGGGGTACTTTCGCAGTACTCCCCAGGAGTCTCCCGCAGTATTATTCGCTCGTATGACCCTAGTTCTAATTGTATTCATACGCATATGTGTGCAGACCGCTCGATTGACAGAGGCCTAGATAGAGACGCGCGGATTTCCTCTGCGCGCTTTGACTTTCCTTACAAATTCCGTCAAAAGCACACAATTTCGCGCGTCTTTATCGAGGCCTTTTTCTATCGAGCGGTCTGCACACATATGGGATATTGTTAGCCATCCAGTTAGAAGAAATAGAGGGGCAACGTCCGTCCATTTTATTCTTAAACGCAAATGGTTTTAAACGCACATGCTCATTAAGTCATTACTCCCGAGTTGTTTTTTTAAATATCAACATCTGAGACAGCTTTGTGTACACATGGCACTCCTTTCCAAAAACCAAAAATAAAAGCATAACTTATAATATTCATAATGGTGGAATCCACTGGCGGATTCCGCCAGTGAAGTCTACCTTAGTACCAGAAATATAGGCGACTAATTATTAAGGCGCAAGATATTAAGGCGACAAGATATTAAGGCGATTTTTTCCTGGAGTTTGAATTGAAGTATTTTTTTCGAAAATAAACGATTTTTACATTTAAAATGGCTATGAAATGAATATGGAATTGATCGAATATACAAAAAATCTTGTTGAGTGGGCCTTCAAAATACAGTACGTAAGATCCTGAGCTTTTCAAACGGGTCAATCATCATTCTAGAGTCAATACCGGCTTTTTACATCGTGCCACAGCGTCAGTGATACCAGAAGTTGCACTGATAACAGGCTATTTAGTTATCAATTATGTTGCTAAATTGAAAAAGTCGATTGGGGAGGAAAAATAATTGAAAAAATAAAGTCTTTTAAAAAATTAAGACGACCAGATATTTAGACGACCAGATATTAAGGCGACAAGAAATTAAGGCGATTTTTCCAAAATTGCCTTAATTTCTTGTCGCCTATATTTCTGGTACTAAGGTACTGGTTGACTCCACCAATGAACTCCGCCAGTGGAGTCAATCCGCTGGTGGAGTCCACCAGTGAAGTCCGCCGGAGGACTCCGCTGGCGGAGTCCACTGGTGGAGTCCGCCAGTGGACTCCACTAGTGGACTCGACTCCGCCCGTGGACTCCACCAGTGGAGTCCACTGACTCCGCGGCGGACTAACCTCCACAATTATTTTACTCCACGGTGGACTTTTTTGGTGGACTTTTTCGGTGGACTGTCCACCAGTGCGCGGCGGAGCCCAAGCGGACCCACAGCGGACCCACTACTCCGCGGCGGAGTTTCGAAAAGTCCGCTGCGGGTCCACCAAAGTCCACCAAAAAAAATTTATGGTGGACTTTAGTGGAGTCCGCGGCGGACCCGCTGCGGGTCCACCGGGTCCGCAGCGGAGTTGAGTCCACCCATTTTTTAGCCTCGGTTGTTGGGGGTAGAGTCACACCAAATGAACGGATGATCCTTGCTCTTCCTGTCAAACATGGTGGTCTTGGTATCCAAAATCCTGCTGAAACTGCTCAACTAGAGTATGAGGCATCAGTTAAAGTCACTGAGCAACTTAAAAACCTGATCCTGAACCAGACCATTTCACTTGAAACTCTAGACCAAAATAAGATCAAAACAATTAAGGACAGCCTTAGAAATGAAAAAGCAACCAGGCATACCAGAGAGTTTGAAAACCTTAGTCAGAATCTTTCACCACTAGCTTATCGCTCTATTACAGCTGAGAAAGAGAAAGGGGCCTCAGCATGGCTAACATCACTGCCTCTCAAACACCTTGGGTATACTCTGAACAAGCAAGAGTTCAGGGATGCCCTCTGTTTGAGATACAACTGGGGTATACAAGGTATCCCAAAGTTCTGTGGATGTGGAACCAAGAATGACATTGTCCACTGCCTTTCATGTAAGAAAGGGGGTTATGTGAATATGAGGCACAACAATGTCCGTGACTGCATTGGTAACATGATGAAGGATGTCTGTGTTGACGTGAAGATTGAACCATCTCTGCTACCTGTCAAACCGAATGACTACAGCACAAAAACTACAACTGATGATGGTGCAAGACTTGACATTTCTGCCTGTGGACTGAGATCAACATTTGAGCGCTCATACTTTGATATAAGGGTTACACACCCTCATGCTGCTTCAAATGTTACCATGTCCCTGAAACAACTCTATGCACGAGATGAGAAGGAGAAGAGAGACAAGTACCTATGAGGAAAGAGTGATAGAGTCAGAAAAAGGTTCCTTTTCACCAATGGTGTTCTTGACAACAGGAGGCACTGGACCTGAAGCATCCATGATCTTAAAGCGTTTAGCTGAAATGGTGGCTAACAAAAGGTCTGAGAAATACAGCCATGTTATCAACCATATCAGAACAAGAGTCAGGTTTGCAATACTCAGAAGTGTACTGATTGCAATCAATGAAACAATAAAATTTAATGAAACAATAAAATTTAAAGGTGCAGTCCGGGATATCGGCAAAAAATTAAAATTCCTAAATTTCCGCTCAAGTCATTAGTATGATGCCCAACATTAATCCTACAAACGGAATTCGAGTGAAAATAATCGTATCATAGTCTAAAATGGCCACTTAATTGGCCACTGAAGTTCACGTGTGATCCATTGAGGACATGTCCATTGACATCAGCATCCGCCATGGTAACATCAGCTTATATTTCATGTATTTGCGTGTAGTTTCGTTGTTATTTTACCACTCTACACTGTTTCTTGTTTTATCTGTTTTGTTTTCAGTCCTTACACAAACATAGGACAGTTGTGTGATTATTGGTTACTTGTTACATGCAATTTACTTACTTTTTAGAACCCACTAATTAGAACCCAATGTAGTCCATGAAGTATTTCAGGCAATTTTCCCGAGCTTCTTTTGATAGCTACTGCTCTTATTCACATATCTACCCAATGTTTCCCGTTTCTCAAACTTTTCTGAAATTATATCTTTGCCAACTGCTCTTTTAAATCTAAATTCAAGTAAATGAATATCCTTTTTCAGTCAAATTTGCCACAGTTCAGCCATAAAACCATTCAACACTTCAAATGCCTCATGTCTACTGTGTATAACATAGTCTATCGTGATACTTAATAGCTCAGATTCAGTAAAATTTGAATCCGGCTTGTTGTGCTCTGAAACAAGGCTGCTCTGACAGTTTGACTTATCAAGATTTTCTGAAAGCAGGTTATTCAGTCACTAACACCGGCCCGTTATCAAAGTTTGACTATACCTTAGTACCAGAAATATAGGCGACTAATTATTAAGGCGCAAGATATTAAGGCGACAAGATATTAAGGCGATTTTTTCCTGGAGTTTGAATTGAAGTATTTTTTTCGAAAATAAACGATTTTTACATTTAAAATGGCTATGAAATGAATATGGAATTGATCGAATATACAAAAAAATCTTGTTGAGTGGGCCTTCAAAATACAGTACGTAAGATCCTGAGCTTTTCAAACGGGTCAATCATCATTCTAGAGTCAATACCGGCTTTTTACATCGTGCCACAGCGTCAGTGATACCAGAAGTTGCACTGATAACAGGCTATTTAGTTATCAATTATGTTGCTAAATTGAAAAAGTCGATTGGGGAGGAAAAATAATTGAAAAAATAAAGTCTTTTAAAAAATTAAGACGACCAGATATTTAGACGACCAGATATTAAGGCGACAAGAAATTAAGGCGATTTTTCCAAAATTGCCTTAATTTCTTGTCGCCTATATTTCTGGTACTAAGGTAATCAGAGCAGTATCCTGATGTCTACTGACACTTGACAGTCCTACTGTTTTATCAAGAAAGCTTTATTGTAATCCATTGTTATATTTACTGTGCCCAAACCTGATACGAGCAAAATCAAAGCATCGATATAAGTACATATTTAGTAACTAACCAGCCTGATCAGAACTTTGATTTTGCCGTATTTGAATTCGATACTATCCTACTACTAACTTAATTAAAAGGACTGGTCTAAGTTATACATTTGTCGTTTCACCGTTCACCGGAGCCTGGTAGCTACCTCTGACAACAGTCTGCTATCTGACTATTGACCAGTCCATCATGATAACAGTCTAGTGCCTCATTGCCTCATTGAACTCCCTAGCTATAACTCTATAACCCGATTTTAGGCGTACTGGATGACATCTCGTGTAAATTAACAGCTTATTTGACACCAAACTATAATGACTGTGCTGCTAAAACAAAGATATATTGTTAAGACTGTGACTCTATACTGCACTGATACCAATCATCGGTGTGTTTTTCAATCTTTCAATGTCAGTTAGCATAACTGATCCTAATTGTGTTGCTGTTGCAATGTTATTCGTATTGCGCGCCATGCCGGGACGCTGCTCAAGCGACTGTGGGTGTAATTTGATACGCTAATTTTAGCATGATCTAATTAGTTCCGACGCGCGAGACCCTGCTACATGTTGTTTATTCACGCCCTACTACCGATTTAGCTAAAGTTGTAAATATCCCGGACTGCACCTTTAATGAAACAATAAAATTTACATTTTACAGCAATTGAACCAAAACATATCATAAGGAGTTTGTTATAATAATTCATGATGATGTGTTGCTAAGAGCATGATCAAGATTATAACTAATATTAAAAATATGGAGACTGGACTACAGTAGATAATAATAAATAATATAGATAACTAAATAATGTCACCTATTTTATATGGCCAGGAGTAATAATATTCCTAGATAAGTAATGTGCTGTGCAAAATAATTGTGCTTTGAATTATCATAATTTCAATGGATGCATGCCCACAGCATACTTATTAGTTACAGTCAAAAAGTCTTGTGTTGCTGCTGAAGGAAATACGGCAAATGACCACATTGCAAAATCGCCGACTCGGCGCCGATCGGCGCCCGTCCGGCGCCGATCGGCGCCGATCAGCGCTGATCGGCGCCGATCGGCGCTGGTCGGCGCCGGCTAGGCGCCGATCGGTGGTACCGCCGATCGGCGCTGATCGGCGCCGATCGGCGCCGATGGGAAATCGGCATCTTTTCATCGGCGGTCGTAGGCGCTGATCGGCGCTGATCGGCGCCGATCAGCGCCGATCAGCGCCGATCGGCGCCGGCCAGCCCCCGATCGGCGCCGACGGCGCCGATCTGCCCCCGATCGGCGCCGATCAGCGCCGATAAAAACACCTGTATAAGGGAAGCTGTCTGGTGCATTTTATTCCAGATTTCCCCGTGATTTTCCCATCGGCGCCGATCGGCGCTGATCGGCGCCGATCGGCGCCGATGGGGAATTTAAAAAAAATTTCAACCTTGGACAAGAAAATGAGATATCCGCGGATTTTATCGCATTTGACCGACTCTAACGATCAGGATTATGTTATGGTTTGTAATTATATATGTTTTATATGCTTGGACGTCATTGTCATACTTATAGATAATGGGAGGCCGACCTTATTAACTTAAAATGTAAGAATACCTGATGATTGGGTTTGGGTTAGCTTTTGGGTTAGGGTTTGGTTTGGGTTTAGTTTGGGTTGGATTTGGGTTAGAGTTTGGGTTAGGGTTTGGTTTAGGATTTGGTTTAGGGTTTGGGTTTGGGTGATTGGGTGACGGTTTGGGAGTTTGGGTTACGGTTTCAGGGGTTGAGTTAACCCTTATCAAACCCTAACCCAAAATCTATCCCAAACCCTAACCCAAACCTTAACCCAAACACTTACCAAAACCCTAACCCAAACCCAAGCCCAAACCCGAACCCAAACCCTAACCAAAACCCTAACCCAAACTCAACCCCTAACCGGAACCCTAACCAAAACCCAAACCCAAACCCGAGCCCAAACCCAAACCCAAACCCAAACCCTAACCCAAACCCTAGCCCAAACCCTAACCCTAACCCAAAAAGTATTGGGGCTTAAGGATCAGGATTAGGGTCAGCATTTGTTAGGTTTAGGGCCAGGATTGAGGTTATGGTTATGGTTAGGGCAAAAATAAGGTTTAGGATACATAAACTCATAAAGATCGAGGTGTTGATCTGTGGCGTCACTCGGCCGGAGTTATATGGGACAGATACCAAAAATTTTGGCGGAGACCGCTGAAGTCCGCCGAAGTCCGTGCGGTGTCCGAGAGGTGCCCGGGGATAGCGCTTGTTTAAAAGTCCATCCAACCAAAAGTTTTTTCTGTAAAAGTGCGAACGCTAAAATCGGCTCCATCTAAACAATACTATTACTTGTACTACTCGCCGTTACTATGGTTACACGTGCAAAGCAAGACGTGCAAAAATCATTCATCACTACAGTGTTTCCGTTCTGCGTCCATTGTATGTCTTTTTATTTGAAATCATCGACGTATTAATATTATCATCAGGTATTCTTACATTTCAAGTTAATAAGGTCGGTCCAAGCATATAAAACATATATGATTACAAACCATAACATAATCCTGATCGTTAGAGTCGGTCAAATGCGATAAAATCCGCGGATATCTCATTTTCTTGTCCAAGGTTGAAATTTTTTTTAAATTCCCCATCGGCGCCGATCGGCGCCGATCAGCGCCGATCGGCGCCGATGGGAAAATCACGGGGAAATCTGGAATAAAATGCACCAGACAGCTTCCCTTATACAGGTGTTTTTATCGGCGCTGATCGGCGCCGATCGGGGGCAGATCGGCGCCGTCGGCGCCGATCGGGGGCTGGCCGGCGCTGATCGGCGCCGATCGGCGCTGATCGGCGCCGATCAGCGCCTACGACCGCCGATGAAAAGATGCCGATTTCCCATCGGCGCCGATCGGCGCCGATCAGCGCCGATCGGCGGTACCACCGATCGGCGCCTAGCCGGCGCTGATCGGCGCCGACCAGCGCCGATCAGCGCCGATCGGCGCCGATCAGCGCTGATCGGCGCCGGACGGGCGCCGATCGGCGCCGAGTCGGCGATTTTGCAATGTGGTCATTTGCCGGAAATACCTGTCGTGAAACTTGAGTACCACCCATGGTACAACAAAAATACTGATCACAATAGAAAACTTTAATTTTGTTCAAATCAAATTGATTTGCTGATTGCATACCAAGTTAAGTTTTACCTAATAAGTTGCTGCAGGCATGTCAAGATAACATACTAACATAACATAGGGTATTCAATTTATACAGAAACAAATTAGATTAAAAATCGAATTATCGAATTAAAAATCAAGTCAGATTAATTCAAAATAAATTGTTCATTGGTCAATTTATTCTATTAAGGTACGTTCTTTTGTTTCAAATAACAACTGAACTAGAGCTATGTACATTTAAAACTCAGAAATTTACTGAGAACATAATATTATATTCGATTATTAAAGATTGAGCAAAGAGATGAATATAAATGAAAATATAAATAAAAATAGATAAAAACAATTCCACTAACATCAATTGTTCATTGTTATGTGAGAATTGTTCATTTTTAATTGCTATATTGTTGCTATTATAACTTCAATTAGAATTATGTCACCTTTGTACATAAATAAATAAATATCAAAAATTTATAAATCGCTTTAAAGCTCTAAGAGATTCAAAATTTTAAGATGCAATATCAAGAAGTTATAATGATATTGCTGCTAGCTAAAGGCAGAAGTTAAAATTTTGGTCCCATGTCAAGCTATTTCCAGAGGATTGTATATTAAATAGAATTTCCTTAAATCTATGCTTTGCAGAACAAGCTGATGTAGAAAAGTCATTTAGAAAATCATATTTGTGTGTATGTGTGCTAGAATTAGTGTTTGGTTGTTGGGATGAGAATCTTCTAAAAGCATACATATTTATTTTATTCCAATTAATAGTTGTGCCACTATATAAAAATTGATTTCTAGATATATCCAGATAGTAATTAGGAACATATAAGTTGTTTCTCCTCTCATCTTTATTAGCTTCAGGTGTCTTGTGAATCAATGTTGATAAAGATAAAGGGTATCTGTACTTCTGTATTTTGAACAGTTCATTTAGCAAGAAAAGTGTGCTAAGGTTATGTACAGTAAGCAGTTTATGCTCAAGGAACAAGGGTTTGGTATGTTCTAAGATATAGTTTCTTGGTGCTAAGTGTTCATCAATTGATCTTACACGTGCACATGTTCTATAAAATTCTGCATGGTCAAAGTTGAGTGTTTTTCCAAAAAGTAAGCGTACACATCTTTTCTGAATAGAAAAAATTTTGGTCAACTTCTTATATGCTACACCCCAGGATGAAATCCCATACGTTAAATGTGATACAAAGAGTGTATGGTACAGTTTCTTGTAATGATCCTGAGGTATAAACTTCTTTAACCGTTTTATAGTAATAATTGCACTATTCAACTTCTGTTCAAGATTTTCAAGATGCCCTTCCCAGTTTAGGTTTTCATCAATTATGACTCCTAAAAATCGTGCCTGGTTTGTTTTCTTAATCTTATGGTTGTTAATATACAGCATATAGTCACTTCCAACTACCCTAGCTCTTGAACAGCTTCTTCTTTCTTCATGGTTTAGTTTAGGCCTGAAGTGTATGTAAACACATTTTTCATTGTTGATATGTAATTGGTTACTAAGCATATAAAGGTTAAGTTCCTGAAGGAGTTTGTTTGCTTTAGAGTATGCCTCTTTTTCTGTACTACCACTTATAAATATATTTGTGTCATCCGCAAACATAACAAAGTGTCCAAGTTGAGAGCAGTTCACTATGTCATTTATATAGAGTAAAAAAAGTAGTGGGCCGAGCACTGATCCCTGAGGAACCCCAAACATCACATTGCGGAAATCAGAACTTGCATCATCAAGCTTTACTAATTGTTTTCTATTTGTCATATAACTTTGCAGTATTTTTAAAGATGGTCCTCTTATTCCATAGTTTTCAAGCTTATATAATAGCTTCTCATGCGAGATTGTGTCAAATGCTTTGCTCAAGTCTATGAAGATGCCAAGAACATGATTTTTATTCTCTATGTTACAGATTATCTTATCAATAGAGTAATTTACTGCATGGGATGTAGAATGGTGGTTACGGAATCCAAATTGGTTTTCATATAGTATGCTTTTTGAGACACAGTAGTTATATAGTTATATAATCGAGAATAAATAACCTTTTCAAATACTTTGCCAAAGCATGGAATAGTTGAGACTGGTCTGTAGTTCTGTAAATGTTGTGTATTACCTTTCTTGAATATTGGAGTTACCTGCCCTATTTTAAGAATGTCAGGGAATATGCATAAGTCAATGAATGCATTATAAAAGTTAACAAGATGAGGGATGAGTATGTCAGAGGACTGCTTAAGGATTCTGATAGGGATATCACTTGCTTTTGAGCTGTCTAATTCATTAACAATTGATTTTATTTCATCATCAGTGCAAGGCTGCAGGAACATGCTATCATTTACTTGCTTATTAACATAACTGCTAAAGTGTGGGATTGGCGTTAGAGGAATATGGTTGGCCCATTCATCTGCTGCCTTTTTATTCAGTTCAGATGCAATTGAAGTAAAATAATTGTTGAATTCATTGGCAATGGTTCTTCGTTCTCTAACTATTTTACCATTAATCAGGAAGGATGGTTTTGTTTTGGATTTCTCTTTGCCTCGAAGTTCATTGATAAGTTAGTAGTAAAGATTCGTGCTAAACTGGCCTTTTCCAAGAGGATCCGGAGGAGGCAGATCACGTCAACTAAACACAGTTTTAAGGTAACATATTACGCAAGACAGATCTCGTGACGCAGTTAATTCATAGTGCGTGACACCTCCGCCTGCGTTACTCACGCCACGCAGCTGGTATGCTACCACGTGACTCCCCCTCCCTCCCATAATGCTATCAGATGACCCCCGTCACCCGAATCACCCTATTGACTTATTCCACCATAATAGAGTATCATAGGAGTCACGTGACTTTTAAAAAAATGCGTGTTCTATCGGTGATCCCTGCAGAAGATATACACTAACAGCCATTGCGGCTTTGGGTACTCACAGCACATCATTGCTGGAGGTGACCTTGGCAACACTGGCCATTGGTCTAAATGTTCTGCAGGAGCCACCAATAGAACCATTTGTGAAAGGACAAAAGTTACCTTTATACCTCGCGTCAAATGAAAATATTTTCTTGTGGTCTTAAAGTGTTGAATTATATCCATTAAATTCATGCTGCAGCACCAAACAAGGACGACAAAGCCTTTCATGGTATAATTGGCTTTGTAGTGAGCTATATACCCATCTGAATTGTGTTTCCCACTGTGGATCACCTGTCGCCACGACTTAGTATCTCAGCGGTAGAGACGTAGCATGAGCACGAGGTCGAGGGTTCGAGTCCCTCCTAAGTCATTTGACGGGATGATCTGCATTTTATCCTGTACAATAAATTATTTTTAAATCGCGACAGTAAAGTAGAAATTAGGGCTATAAAACTAACACTTATTGAGCTCTTGTCATTTCTTGTCTTCATTTTTTGAATCCGCAACATCTTTTAACTGTCCTGATGCCCACCTCTCCAAATACCACCCCATCATCTGACGATGACGCCTGTGATTGGTTGGAGCGTCTACTATCAAGTAGACTACCGTCGCAACCATGCAGCTCAAAACTTCAAAAGACTTAAATTGGATTACTGAAGGGGTGGTTGAGAGTAATCCAAAATCTAGCTGTAAACCCAAGAAAAGCACTAACAAAATCTCACCAAAAAATAAATGTGGTATGATTAATCACGATAACTGGCTCGGTTATCTTGTGTTTGTTTTTGTGAGTGAAACCCTCAAGTATGCCATGGAGTGCTGCCCTGGTTGCAAAGATAAAAAGAACTCACCTCTACTCCACGCTCATCATCAGTCTGGACTTTTAGAGAAATTGGCCATGTTCCACCCTTTAGTGAAAGAGTCTCTAATGTCCAAAATGTCAACACTCGTTAAGCATTATGTTAAATTGTTTCCTGATCATGAAATGTATGATGAGGCGGGTCAAAAGGTACTTAAAACATTCGGGAAGGATTTTCTTACGCAGAGCTCCCCTACATTCATTTATTACAGTCATTATTTAACCCCTGAGTGTGATGAGAAAATACAGGCTGCCCCGGATATTCATATAAAACCAATGAACTTTAAGCGACTGGCAACAAAAATAGATAAAATGAAAGAGCCATGCAACAAAAAACAGAAAAAGGAGGGACATGTGAGCGTGAATACTATTTAAATGAGACCACAACAATCTAGGGGAAGGGACCATGATGATCCAACTTTTAATTGTTTTGAACTCTTTGAATGAACAGTTTATAGACAATAATCCATTCTTTTTGAATTTTTGTGGATTACAGTCTAACGCAAGTTACGTTTTCCTTGATCAGTCAGGATTTCAATTCGGTTTCATACAAAACACAGACATTGAAAAGTACTCTGATTATAAATTTAATGCTTCGTGTGAATATTCCATAATTAATGCTGGTTCAAATGAAATCGTGACTCAGAATGTGACCTCTGCTTTAGCTCCAGGCGGCAATCAATGCAATTTGTTTTATTACTCATTCCTGATTATATCAGTCATAACTTTTGTCGTGGGACTGGTTTTGAAACCTGAAGCAGTGTATGCATTGGTTAGAGATAGCGCAGCAAGTAGACTAAATACAGGTATTTGATTGGCTGAACGTAAATCTCCTATTTAAATATTGAGGATTCCAATTAAGAATTTAGTTCTCTTCTAGTGTTTTTATGTTCGTTTCAAAATGTCCTGCGTTGTCACAATCGAAGGCTTTCAACTGACCCAACAGTTTGTAGCTAAGGAGCTGACAATTCTGTTCGACTCAGACCGCTACCAGCACTTCCATTTCAACTCGCCAGTCGACTTACTTATTGCTCCTAGGGACTGGAACACAATCAGATACAATAGGACCCACAGCGGCCTAGACTTGGTGGACGGCAGCTTCCTTCCCTATGAAACAATCGGCTACATCCTCAATAGACTCTCCGAGTTGCGCATCTATACAGCTGGGCACCATGCTAGAAAATTTCTAGGCAATTACCTGCCACACTGCGAAGTGATTGACATTTGCGCTGCTTATGGATTCAAGTACCCCCTCGTAATAGACCAGAGTCCCTGCTTTGTCAGGCACCCTTTGCGATATTGTACACTAAGTAAAGCAAAGGCGGTGAAAATGGCCATGCATTTATTTTTTTCAAATAAATGAGGGACTATGTTAATTTGTGTGTGTGTGTGTGTGTGTGTGTGAGTGATTTATTTTACCTTTACATTTCACTTTAATTATGAAATCGTCTCAATTTTTCTATAAAAAGCGGCTTTAGGGGGGTGGGTCCGTCTAAAAACTAAAATGAATTTGGAAAAAACAGATCATTCTAATTTCCGAATACAGTAGATTGAGGTCTCTTCCCTATTTAAGCCAGATGGGTGTTGGAAAATTCACTTCAGTTTATTCCTAATGGATCTTTCTAAGCTTTACAATGACCCTTCATTCCGTGGGGCATTGGGTGGTCAAGAAGCATTTTTTAAAGCGGTTAAAGAGTTAGATCCTAGTATTACTCGGAAACAAATAAATAAATTCCTAAAATCCGAAAAAAGCTATTATCTTCATGAGCCTGCGAGAAACCCTAGATACTACCGAAAAGTTTACACTCAAGGCATCAACTACTTATGGCAAGCTGATCTGCTATTCCTAGATAAGTACTGGAGAAGCAATCAAGGATATCGATATATTTGTTTCGTAATTGACACATTTAGTAAAAAACTTTGGGCGCTTCCACTCAAACGAAAGACTGCTCTTCAATTAACCAATGCTCTCACACCCCTCTTAACTGCTGAGCGACCTGAGAAATTACAGGTTTAATAATAAAATGATAAATTGGGTGACCCCTCTAGACCATTATCACGCCCCTATCATGCCAGTATCGCGCCAGTTTCTGGTCTACCTCATGCCGTTATCACACCAGTAGCAGCCATTATTATCAGTTGATCACATTATAACTGATAAAAAATGTTTAAAATGCTTCAAATTCACTTCACACTAGGCTTCAGGTACTGGGGCGATACTGGCATGCTACTGGCGTGATAACGGTGTGAGTTAGGTCTGATAGGCTGATAATAGCGCGATACTGGTGTGATAGGCTAGGGCTGTGATAGGGGTGTGATAATGGCATGATACTGTGCTAGACGGATCGCTCAGTTTACCAAGAAAATGAACAAACTTATACTTTATGATTTATCGAAAAATATTTAGTGAGCTGATGATTTATTTAAATTTGCAATTGTTTATTCGCCTGTTTAAATACTAATTCAATAGTTGGGAACTACCCCAGGTCGATAGAGGAACCGAGTTTTACAACAGCAGTTTCAGAGTGTTCTGAATGCGTTGGGCATCACAATGTACAGTACCCACACTAATAAGAAAGCCAGTGTGGTTGAGAGAGTCCAGAGGACAATCAGAGGGCGTTTATTTAAACTTTTCACAGCGCAAAACAATCATAAATGGTTAGAGGCCCTTCCAAAGTTAATCGACAGCTACAATAACTCAATCCACAGATCAATAAAAATGAGACCGAATGACGTCAAGGTGGAGCACACACAATTGATTCTTAAACGATTATATTACAATGATAAAGCATTGGAGACTAAAAATCGAGAAAAATATCGTAAGAGATTGTTTAAAGTTGGAGATTTGGTTAGAATTGTCAAGGACAAGAAATTTTACCCAAAAGAAGCTGACCAGAGGTGGTCCACCGAGCATTACGCGATTAGAAAAGTCCAAAGAAATAATTTCCCAGTTACTTATTTATTGTCTGATAGTGAAGGAACTGAAATACCACGCTCTTTTTACCAAGAGGAGTTGAGACGAGTCAGGTGAGTAGTTTTGGCGGATTTTTATCATTGAGCTTATATAAATGGAGGCCTTTTTAAGTATTTTATTCAATTTCATTGCAGTATGTTGAAGTTTTATGCGAATTCAAATATCTTAGTGATTGGAGCAACGTCTTCAGGTAAAACAACAACTGTTTTGAAAATAATCAAACAAAAGCTAATAGAGCCATGGCCGCAGAAAATATTTTACCTATATGGAGCTAAGCAAGACTTCATGGATTCCTGGAATAAAGATAAGCTGAACCCACCTATTGAGTTTATTAGCGGATTAGACCTTAGTGTATTGGAGAAGTTTGCTGGTCCAAAACTCTTGGTTATTGATGATTTGTGTTTGTCTCAAAATAAAGATCTAACGAACCACTTCATAAGAGGCAGTCACCATCTTCAGACCACAACTATATACATAAGTCATTCAATTTTCCTTAACGATGACAACTATAGGGTAATGTCTAACAATTGTCAGTATATGCTGATCATGAGAAACAAGAGAAATTTAGCTCAACTTACTAGATTAGCACGTCAAATTCTCGGTTTAGACTATTTAAAGATCCTGGAGGCCTATAATTACAATAAGAATAAACAGTTTGGGTTTGTTTTGCTTACCTTCCATCCAAAAGTCCCTGAGGAGTTACTTGTGCTGACAGACTATTTTACGTCATGCCCCGCCGTGTTTCTGTGAGAAAAATATTAGTCAAGGAGCATCAGAAGGCGTTGGAAACTCTCGCTCATATTGGCTCAAAAAGGGCCAAAGTTATCATAAATAACTCACCTAGTAAGTTTCTGCACGTCATAAGAACAATCGCGAAATTCATTCTTGATGGTACCATTCCTCTTGATGAGCACCACATCAAAAAACTTAAAAGACACAAAAGTGTCATTAGGGATGTGGCCAATAGTCGTGGTCGTGACACCAAAAAGGTGGTCCTACAGAAAGGGGGGTCGTTTTTCAAGTCTGTGATCAGCACAATATTACCACTAATCCCAATGATTCTCTAATTCTACTATAAAAGGCTAGCTGTGGATCTATTCAAAGTTGTCTCAATATGGAAGTGATCACTGTGACAAGTCGAAATCAGAACGCATCGCAGTTTATTTCTAATTTTTCCAATTCAATTAAACTCTCGGATGATTTTGAAATTGGCTTATTGAAGATAGCTCATCCGCCGACAAACAATGTTACCAACAAAAATAATAAGCTGTTTGTCTACGACAAACCTGGGGACACTACTACAATTGTTGAGGTAGCTGAAGGATTTTATGAAACGTCGCTTGATCTGGCTCAGGCAATACATGAGGCCCTAGTAAAGCGAGAAAAGGAGAGTAGAGAACCAGGTGTTAGTGAGCTTGTTGATTTGGAGTCAAATATCCGGTATGGGAATAGACAAGCAACAACTGCTGATCCCACAAAAGTAGTATTGGAGTTGGTGAACAAAAATTCATTTTTCTTACTTAATAGGAATAAGTTTAAAGCGGTAGATATACTTAATTTATTAGAATTTAGGGTCGGTAACTATGCATTCCGCTCATTATCGATTCCTAACTATGATTTAGAGTCTAAAGATCAAATTGGTTTTATTTACAGCTCCATAGTGTCTAATTCATTGATAGATTACCATGTTTCACGCTTGCTTGATACAGTTGTTTTAAAATCAAAGAAAAATGGCTTCCATTTGTTTGAAGTACAAAATCCTGTGTTTCATGATGTTTCTGCAGCGAGTTTCATAGATATTTCTTTCCAAATTCACGACGTAAATGGGGAGCTTATTAAATTTTACGGAGATTTACCGACAATTTTAACTCTCGGAATCCGAAAAAAGCGAAATTGATCTATTTAAACACGTTAACCAAGTCGGCCACACAGTTACTATGAGATACCTTCTCGTTGCAGCTGACCAAAGCACAAAGATACCTATTGAGATTCCAGACGAAATAATTGCTAGCAAACCTGTCACCAAGAGTCCCAAGCCACCAAGAACTAGATCCTCAAAATCGAAGATTAAAAATAGGACCCCAACATCTAAAAATAAACCATTAAAAAAGCGTAGACAAACCGCACTGTTACTAGCAAAATGAGGCAGATCTATGTTCCAGATAAGGATACATACAAATTATATCAGCATTTTTTCGATAATCAGACAGGATCTGGCTTCAATTCCGGTGGCTACATTTATAGTAATCATCAAGTCGGTGGAGGTTTAGGTGGTTTTTTCCGCTCTGCATTGAAACTCGCGATGCCAATTGGTAAAAAACTGCTATATAAGGGATGGCAGGTCGCAAAACCTGAACTCTCAAAGGTAGCTAAATCTGGTGCGGATGCGCTAGTACGTGTAGCTGAAGATAAGATCAAGTCAGTTTCAAACAGGAGCCAGAAAAAGTTAAATTCTATTGGTAAAAAGAGAAAAGTTGACGCGCTAGGATCATGACCAAGTACATTCACAGCTCAGAAGCAGTGACTTCGAACCTCATGGTTTTTGACCCACTGCACACCCAAACATCAATTGTCGGCACGCACCTTTTTGAAGTTTACCCACAAACGTCAATCGATTATAGTGATACCGTTTCTTTCCTTATTAAAGCAAGCCCAAAGCTAATGATTCAAAATGTAGAAATAGTTTCCCAGATCCGAATATTGACTGCCACCAACGCCAATCCGCCTGCAAATTCAAATCTATCCGTTGTTTCAAATCTCGCTAATGCTTTGTGGAGGTCTGTGGAGGTTGTGATTGGGGGGCAAAATCTTTTACAGAGCTTCGATAATAGCTATAATATTGGTTCGTGGTTCGATATTGTTCTTAATTCGACCAAAATGAGAGAACCTTATTTACTCCAAAAGGAAGTATTCCTAATGGATGATGCTACAACCAAGGCGAATTCGGAGAATGCCACTATTTACCCAGTCGACACACAGACAGTCAATCCAGCTGCACTGGCTCGCAGCAAAATGATTGAAGAAGGCAAATCAGTAACTCTCATATCTGATCTAAATTGTAGTTTATTCAAATCGGGTAAGCTGCTGCCCAGTAATCTTGATGTAAGAGTTTCTCTCACAAAAAATTATGATGGGTACGTTCTTCTGGAAGCTGCTAATGGTACTCACAAGGTGAAATTCGATAAGTGTTTTCTGCGAGTTACTATGCAACAGCCGAGTGATTTTTGTCTTAATTTGATGGAACAAAAGCTACTGAGTACACCTGCGATTTATCAGGCGGAGGAAGGTAGAATTAGTTTTAATTCGATCGCAGCTGGTAGTGCCCGAGTAACAATCAACAATTTGTTTCCTCAAGGCAAATTACCAATCATGTTTACATTCGGTGTCCAGGATAGAATCGCACTAGGTAATGCTAGAAATAAAAATCCCTTCACTTTCAAGAATATAAAGAAACTGCAGCTTTTTGTGGATGGGAAACCCTATTTTCCATCACATCTGGAGGGGAAAACCATGAAATTTGATGCATTTTATCAAACAATTGGGTATAAAACCGACGGAGGCTGTTTAATTGACCCTAAAAATTACGATATTCACCCCTTAGTTGCTGTAGACTTGACTGCTGATAGAACAGCTAATAGACACCATCTTAACCTAAACCACACTGGCGAAGTGAAGTTGGACATTGAATTTGAGCAGGCAGCCGAAGAAGGTCTTATCTTACTCGTGTATGCTTATTATGATAGAATAATTGAAATTAATTCTGATAGAAGTGTGCGGGTACTATGAAAGTTATTGCACTAAGTACAGATCAAATTGACGAATTGTTAAAAAATGTGGATAATTTCAAGGGGGCGTTTGCTTGTGATGAAATCCCTAATGTAGTGCAGAATGAGTATTCTTTCATCATAAATTGTGATAATAAGTCGCTACCAGGAAGCCATTGGACTGCTCTTGTAGTGAAGGGCAATAATGCATATTATTTTGACTCGTTTGGACGATTTTACGATAACCAGTCATTTCCAAGTGATTATAGCGATTATTTAAGGAAGATATGTTTAGATAAAAAAGTTGTGTTCCAAAACAGAGTTCTACAGGGCTTCCATTCTAATACTTGTGGAGAATATTGTGTATATTTCATCAAGCAAATGTGTCGGTCAAATGTATCATTTTCTAGTATTTTCAGGACCTTTACAGAAAATCTAAATATGAATGACGTTAAGATTTTGAAATTATATAAGAACAATTGAAATTATAAAAGATTCGAGATATTAAGTTTATAATATTATAAATCTCGTTTTATTTTCTTTTTTGGGATACAGCACCGCACGTGACTGTTTGCTAATTAGTTCTACTTCAGCTTTCATAATAATTGAACTAAGATAATCAAATTATTTCTCTATAAAAGGGAGAGGTTCTAGAAAGGTTAGTTGTCGATTCACTCTTAGTCATGGATAAGATAAGTAATCTCCCTGAGGCTCACCAGGAAATTTACAAAAAACACTGGAGCACGATACAGGAGAGTGTTAAAGTGTGGCGGTTTAAGGATGTCCACCACATACCATTATTCGGGGATGAGAACATTAGCAGCTTGGTGACTGGAGTCCTTGAAAAATACACTCAGGAGCATCAGAGAATAAAAGTTAACGCTGCTTTTGGTTTCATATTGGGTGATAGAACCTCCAGTGAATTAAAATTTTACCACCCTTCGAACAATTCAATGATGTTCGACACTCCAAAGCTAATTGAAAAATCAAGTGATGAAGAAGTTTTATTGAATGATCTAGAGAGGGTCGATATACTGGAATATGCTCGTGCTCAGAGACCTTCCTCAAAATGGGTCGTCGAGAAAATTATTTGTATGAGACTTGATATATTCAAATTATCTGAGTAATTGAGGGGGAGGGGGAGGGGTAGTAAAGTAATAAACTATCGTTTCAGTTGGTTGAAAATAACATCTTACTATCTGATAATTAAATTTGTCAATATAATCCTATTATAATCCTATTAACAAAACTGATATATTTCTGACTGAAAATTCTACTGAATACTGTAAATTAAATATCTAGATATGTAGTTTTGACACCAGAATCTAAAACTTTGCGCTTAACATAGAAATATGGAAGTCCTAAACGCTCCATTTCATAAGTGTACATAAACTTATCCTTCATTATGAACCCCTTATTTGTATGTGACGACGCGTTTCTGGTGTTAATAACATCCAAAAATTGTTTTTTCGATAAGTTGATTGATTTATTAATCCCTTTTGAGCTGTACTTATCCTTAGACGGATCTTCATTATTGAAGCAAAAGTATGTTTTTGCTGCTAATCCGATGAAACCGTCTCCGCTCCATTCTTTCTTGAACAGGCCTGGGGTGCGAAGATCGTACGCAATGTTCTCTTCCGTATCATTTCGTGGGAACCACTGGTGTTTCACACTGTCCCACTCCTCCCGAAGTTCTGGTTTAATCAACTCTTCCATGGAGCTTCCACTCAGCGCCATGTACAGCGAATCTAGATATAAGGGTGGATAAAAATAGGAATATTCTCCGTGACCGACACTTATCACCACTTTGAGTTATAAAAATGACGTCATCGCAGCTTAACATGGAATTTGTGCGACCATTGTACCACTCACAGCAGGCAACAACTTATGGCTTCCCGCGTACATTGTAAAATGTAAAGCAGCAATATAGTATTTTGCTGCATCAGCATTGCAGTTATAATGATCTGGTTATATGCTAAAAAATTAAACGTACCTGTATCCATTTCTAATAAACAGTAGTCGGAGCGATCCATGAATTTATCCACAACATCAAAGAAAAAGTTCAGCATATGTTTTTTGGCGAGTTGATAGACCCAGAATCCTATTTGTACCGGAAGATTGAACTTTATAGTCTTCCTTTTGGAGGTAACCTGTGAATCATGTTGAAACATTACGATACTATAATTACTATATTACGATACTATAATTTCTATAATTAATTCACTATGTGTAATCTGCATAATATTATTTCATAGGAGTTTCAGAATACTGTTATAAATAATTGGGTGGAAACTGTATAAAAAATAGCCAAATGATTATATTGTAAATTAACTTAAACGAACCTCGAATGTGTCATCTTCAAACTCATCAATTGACATGAATCTCGGGTCGTTTATCAACTTTGAGGCCTTTTCATGAGTACAGAACTCAACCGAAAGATGCTTCGATTTATTCATTATGGTGTAGCCATAAAAACTGTTGCCAATAAGTTTAGAGGTATCTGCAATAGCTTTGTAAGCAGGGTCTCTATCGCCTGCTCTTCTGTCATTGGTGACAGTCTGCTCAAATGGTAAAAACGCATGTTTAGGGCAAAATTCAATGAACTGGTGAATTTTAGTAACCACCAAACCGTGCTCTAGGTACCATTTTATTAGCGGTGTAATGAGCAGTATTTTAGTTGCAAACATTGACCCGATCAAATATCGTGTATCCGTGAATGTTTTGCTGGTTTCTTTCAGGTAATCACGCATGTGTTCCCCAATATCTGCCTCTCTGATGATGGTATTTTTGAAAATAGGGGGCATCTCCTGGAAATAGTCTTTGAGTTCTCCCGGAACCTCAATATCGACTTCGGCTGCGCCAAACATTGAACCATCTTTGATGAAGCCCAAAAGTTCCTGCTCTGTCATTCTATATATGTGCTCCTTGGGGTACAGGTATCGATTGTGCACAGTGTTGTTTTTCCTAAATTCATTCCACTCACATTCCCACATTTCCACTACCGTGTAACCTCTGCTGCTGATATATTCAGTGGTTTTCTTGGTTCGTTCCAATTTCTGGTTCAAAGACGGTCCAAATGTTTTATCGTCTCGATCTCCTGGTCTGCAACGACAACCATGCCAATAGCAACCATGAAACTGGTATACCGTGTTTGTGGCTCTGAAATGCGACCCTTTGAATTCTGTTTATAAAAATTCTGTCAATTATAACACTTTAAGCAATCATAATGACGTAATCACTTTGGGTCATATACAGCTAGTGCTGAATCAGATATCTGCTGATGTGGGAGTCTATTTACCTGCAGAAGCCGTCAACAGGTAACTTTTTCGGCCCAACACGGAACTCTCCTGCATTCCTCGCATGCTCAATTTTAATATCCTGAGAATGCTCTAAATGCGCCAGCCACTCTGTCGATACAGCTGAGTATGGCAGGGGATATTCTCTTGTAAAATTATTTTCACACTTTCGGCGGATAAACATTCCATAAGGCATTTCCTGGCTGGGTACCCCCTGTAAGACACATAGAATTCATTATTCCTGTTACTAACAAACTCGACAGTCGACTCGAAATTCGGGATCACGTAGACCAGTAATGACTCAACTAACTAATCACGTTACCAAGCTTTGGTGTTTTGATTGGTTACGGAAAAATAGAAATATAACACCTTGGAAGTTAAAATGAAGCTTTGTGGAGGTATCATGTTGACACTGTAAATTGCTCTGGGATAGTTTGGAAAAGCTGAGCTATAATATATACGTCTATTAATTTCTAACTACCAAAGTAATAACTTTTCAAACGCAAATTTTTTCAATATAGCTAAGTTATTTTCTGTATGTGACCCCACAAAATAATATGTCAACGACAGTTGACATACGGAGTAACAGGGGTTATATTATTCACGAAGATATAGCTGACCGCTGAGTTGTGTTTTTTCTGTTCATCATGCAAAAAAGACGTAAATTGACTCTGACAGTATAAATACCCAGACAAAATTTTATACAGTTAAAATAGGCTCGTACGACAGTTAAACAAACTCCAAGTATAGACAACAAGCGAAGCCGTTCAATCACTTACATAAATACAGTGCATTGCAGTCATAGCCATCGATGTGTCGAGTTAATTTGCCTTCCTCCTCATGTCGTATGGTTGTTACCCCTGAGAAAAGAAATAAATGGGTGGTAATAAGAAAATAAAACAAGTGATGATGATGGGACGCTCCCTTTTTTTTATTTGAAAAATATCATATTCATGAGGAGTGATCCGAAGATTATGGGCCTCATAATGAATCAAACCTTTTTCCTGATAGCGGTCAAAAATGATAGCTGGTCCGCCAACATTATTGTTCAAAAATAAGTCAACCAAATCTTTGTGAGCTTTATTAAACAGGAAGAAGGCATTTTCTTTTTCCAACATGCCAAACGCGAGACGTACAGATATCCCAGGCACTGAAATTAATTTGTTGAAATTCGGCTATATATTTGATATATTGTCTTCCGATCTTCATGTGACGTCATTAAGATGTAATAAAAAGTGGGAAAGATGATGAATCACTAATAACTCAGAAAATATTGCTGAATTCGGAATTGAAATTGGAGGCTGTGAGTCAACTACTTCACACAATCGAATTTATGAACTTTTCTTCAGTGGACTTTGATGACGTCATGTTATTGATCAATACTTATCACACCGAGTATAATTATTCACCTGAAATAGCCTGTTTGAAAATATCCACGCCTCTTTCCTCATAGTAGTTAGTCATATTTTTCACTGCTTCTAAAAACGGCTCCACGTCACTAGAAAGTGGAATATAGGGGTTAGTTTAAATCAATCGCTCAGATATTTTGCTAACAATCACACCATGTGAGATAAATAAAAGCTGCAAATAAAACATCATCGATGTTCCAGGTTCCTGCTAACTCAGGGGCATAGCTAGGTTAACAGACAACTTTCAGTTAAACTTACCAATTATTGTAATATATCAAGTAATCTTTGAATGTCCAATCTTTTTCATTCCACATATCCAAAAGCTTTTCATATCTAAATCGAGCTATTTCGCCAATTTCCTGGAGGTTCAATGGCTCTCTCTTTGTTGGTTCTCTTCCAATGACTCCAATTTCAGCTGCGTCTAAAGTGCCGGTTGGTTGGGGTTCCAATGTGTTCTTTCCCTTGACAGACGAGAAAAAGTTTTGGTAACTGGGGAAAACCTTTGAGTTTAGTTTATCAAGTCCGTCAAAATATTCGTAAGGGAAATAGCTCTTAGTTTGCTGAGCATTGTAAGCACGGATAAACTCATCATAGGAGACATGTGCTGCCAGGTACGAGGTGATATCGAGAAATTTGAAATTCTCTGTTGATATCGCAGCATATGAGCTCCCACGCTTTATTACATACTTCATCGTGTCCATTTCAACCAACGTGGAAATTAGGTGCTCTCTAATCACCTTTAAATCGTACCGACTTCCGTTGAACGAAAGGATGATTATTTGGTCACAAAATTCATCGAATTTAGCTCCGATATTAAGGTCGTCTATAGCTTCAATACGGGGCATATATTCGCTGAATTTCTCGCGTTGTAGTTGAGAAGATATGTCCGCAATCTCTTCAAAGTACTCAATCATTTTGCGGACAAGTTTTCTTGGGCATCCTTCCGATACCAAACAGACAGGTTCTGTGTAATCCGGCACATTAGAACACACGGAAATGGAGGCTAACTCATGCTTAAACTCAAATGAAACTCTCTCAGTGTCCTGGATATTAGTGTCTCGATTCATGAAGCATTCAATATCGAAACATATTCTGTACTCGTAATACCTTAGCTCGTGTGGTATGGAGATCCCATACATCTCCAATGAATCAAATATACTTTCTGAGGGGTGATATACACCACTGCTGTAAAGCTTCTTTGTTGATGCGTCACACGTGTTAACATGTCGCTTGAGTGACCAGTGGCGTGCAAACAGTTTCTTACATTTCGGGCAACAGTAGGACGATGAGTAGAGGTCTAATTTCTTAATGAAGCTAAAGTGTTCCTTGTAGAGATTGAGATACATAATGTTATCTTGGTTTAGGGATCGAAATAAAAGTTTGGTGGCCCCATCTTCACTTTGTTCATACACATTAATCCCAACCTTAAATATTACTGAAGCTGTCTCCAAATCATAGAGAGTTACACCGGAGAATTCTACCGTGTCAATTCCTATCTCATTGCAGTACATAGCGAGTAGACTCTTGGTTGGTTTTTCTAGGGCACTCAATGTTGCTCCATTATGAAGTGCAAGGCACCTAAAGAAGCAGAGATTGTCGTTGTAGGCTCTCCCATTTTGCTTAGAATTGACTAGTGTATATAGTCCTCTGTTGTTCTTAAGATATGCAGGGAGTTGTACATTACCGCTGCCGATTGGGGTACCAGGAAGATGCGTTATATAGTATGTTACATTCGTCACTTTTATGAAACTATATTTGGTATTTGGGTATTCAACGTGACTCTTAAGATCTATCTTTTTGATGGAGTCAGTGAACCTTGAAATATCAATTTGACAGTTAATAGACTGTGGTGTTTGGAAGAGTTGTTGGTTATTGCGCGAGGCCCAATAAAACGCTAATTCATTAGTCTCCACGTTTCTTAAGATATAACCAAAACTCACATTGACTTTACATGCATTTACTTGACAACGCAAAATGCGTTCTGCATAGCTACTTATCAAATCAGCAGACAAGTCAAGCATCTGAAAATTGTATGTGGTGGTGAAAGGGCCCGTTTTCACACTTGACTCGATGTATTTTCTGAATGTTGAGTAAATTTGGTTGTAGTCTTCATCAATTTGAAACGGGGGCAGAGTAACACTGTTTGATGAATTACTTGGTTCTGTCGTGAATGGGTTGTGGTCTCTTCTGTGCTGGTCACGTTCCAAGTGAGGGATTTTAAGGTTACAAACAGGACAGATCTCAGTCCTACAGACAGCTCTTCCTTGATGTCGACTGAGGTTTTTTGGAGATAAGGTCGCACCACATTTATCACACTTAACCAAGTCCACCACGACCGGGGCCTAGGGAGGGGTAGCAATAAACGCAAGGATCATAGATTTAAATTCCGAAAAAACCGCTCAAGAAGTCACGTTGCGTAATAGTGAATAATTTTGTCGATGAATAACTAACACTGTAATGCGAGTTTGATACATTAGTATAATACATTACGTGAAACACAAGAAAAAAAAAAAAGATCCTTACCGTCAATTTTCGTCTTTTTTGCATGATCGACAGAAAAGAAGACTAGTCAGCGGTAAGCTAGATATCTTGGTGAATAATATAACCCCTGTAACACCGGATAACTTGAGTTGTTGACATATTATTGAGTTGGGTCACATACAAAAAATAAGTGCTATATTAATAAATTTTTGTGTTTGGAAGCCTTTGGTAGTTGGATACTTATAACTATATTATATATTGACCCAGCTTTCCAATTCCAAACTAGCCCAGAGCAATTTACAGTGTCAACACGATACCCGCTCAAAGCTTCATTTTAACTTCCAAGGTGTTATATTTCTATTTTCCCTAACCAATCAAAAGACTGAAGCTTGGTAACGTGACTAGTAAGCGAGTTGTTACTGGTCTATGTGACCTGAATTATACAGCTCGGTGAAATAAACTGCCGTCTCAATAAACTTGTGAAATTCTTCGATGTGTGTTATGGTTGTCCCGCTGCAGAATATTTAAGGTCCACATGTCAACACATTAAGGGATTTGCTTGTCAGAACAGGACAATAAATTTATTATAGATAAAGATTAGTTTCTATTTGCTTTATATCGAACAGAGCTCTTCAAACTTTACCCTATACCGTAAATTATGATTTTATAACTTGAACTCCTTTTCTTGAGATTACGTTGTAAATAGTCACCATAGCACCATGTCCAACCACAATACAATAACAGGACATATTATTGCGCTGATACGATCATGGTATCATACACTAATCTTACTCTGCAGAAGTGATATTTTTGCACATTACTGAACTAATTGGAACTCTGCGTCTTGTGCAATAAGTGCAACAATACCACTTGCTGTTGTTAGATTAGCGTATACCTATAGTCAATGTCACAGAATTTTTCTTAATTAAATCGTTTTAGTGACATGGCGAAAATAACCCGGCCACGGAGAGCAGCAGTTGCTAGGAATGAGAGCACCCACCCTGGCTCAGCAGCAGCGTCGGTTGGAAGGGCCGGAACCAGCCATGATTCAGCAGGAGGTGGAAGGGCCGGAACCAGCCATGATTCAGCAGGAGGTGGAAGGGCCGGAACCAATATGATTCAGCAGGAGGTGGAAGGGCCGGAACCAGCCATGATTCAGCAGGAGGTGGAAGGGCCGGAACCAGCCATGATTCAGCAGGAGGTGGAAGGGCCGGAACCAGCCATGATTCAGCAGCAGGTGGAAGGGCCGGAACCAGCCATGATTCAGCAGGAGGTGGAAGGGCCGGAACCAGCCATGATTCAGCAGCAGCGATGAATCCTGCACCTGGAGAGCTCCCTATCCCTAACAGTGAGACTGAGATCATAACCTGCCGCTCAATTAAGCGGAAGATAACCAAGAACGGGACCGATTTTCTGTAAGTGAAAAATTATATAGAAAACACTTCTGTCATTTAAAAACGCATCGCTGAGTTGATGACGTCATAATATTAATAACGTGATGATTACGTCACCAGAGCATCACCTATTACCTATACCTTCTTAGCCTATTACCTTAGTCTATCTTAAATGAACAATTGTACAAGCATAATATAAATTATAATAAATAGCTCAGCCTATTTAATAAGTTGATATTATGTAACTTAATGAGTTTAACATTAAGTATGTTGAAAAAGTTTGAAACTCATCCATTTTAAGAAAATTGACTTCGCCTACATTATACAAACACAATAAAATATTCTTATAATGATATATACTAGAAACAAAGACTATCCTAGCTTCAAGTGCTGGTACACTTAAAAGGAAGCAATAAGCCTCCAGCCTTGCGACCTTGCGTTTCGCCAGCACTTGTAAGCCTACCCTCACTGGGTAGGAGGTCATCTAAAGGCGTGGGCTAAGTCAAAATCAAAGAAATTTTACTCCTGATCACTTTGTTAGAATGTCCTAATGTTACACAATTCCCCTACACCCTGATATCAGAACCCTATCATCTGTATGCTCTAATGTTAGAGTTTCCCTATCACCCTGAAACCAGAATCCCCTATTAGAATATTCTAATCTCATATTGATTTCAATATTACCCTGAAACCAGAATTTTTATCATATTTTGTATATATTCAGTATTTAGGTGTGTATAAAGAAATGCGAAATAAACTTTTGTTTTATTCTGAAAACTTTTGTTTTATTCTGAGTATTTGGTTGTCGAATTCCCTTACCCTGGCACAAGTTTTGAATTTATTGATATAAGCTTCCTTGTCTCCAAACAAAATTCTTATGCATTTCTTCTGGAGTTTGAACAGAGGCTCGATTTTGTTATTAGATACTCCTCCCCAGACTGTGATACCATATGAGAGATGACTCTCAAATAGTGTATAATATATGTTTTTAAATAACTCATTTGGAATGTTGTCTTTGATTAAGTTAATGATTCCTGCACTGCAGGAGAGTTTCTTGCCAAGCTTTTTAAGGTGAGAGTTCCAATTGAGGTTTTCATCAATTGTCACTCCGAGAAATTTGGCTTCACTAACTTGTTTGATTTTGTGTCATTTATTTTTAATACATAGTTTTCGTCAATAATGTTGCTTGATTTTGGAATTTTGAAGTCGATGAAGCAGCATTTTGACATGTTGATGTGAAGTTTATTCACTAGCATATAAAGGCTCAAGTGGGCAAGAATTTGGTTAGCATTTTCATATACAAGTTTTTATTTTGTGCCTTTATAAATATATTAGTATCATCTGCAAAAAGAACAAATTCAGTATTATTGTTTATGTTAGGGAGATCATTTATATAGACCAGGAACAAGAGTGGGCCAAGGCAACTACCCTGAGGAACTCCAAACACAACCTTGAGTTCATCAGAGGTTTCGCCAAGAACATTCACATATTGCTTTCTATCTGTAAGATAGCTTTCAATGAGTCTGAGTGCAACACCACGTATGCCATAATTTTCGAGTTTTTTTATGAGTATGCTGTGGTCTATTGTGTCAAAAGCCTTGCTAAGGTCAATAAAAATTCCAAGTACATGATTTCCTTCCTTTATAGCTTTTTGGATGTGATCAACTGAGTAGTTAAGTGCATGTGATGTTGAGTGGCCCTGCCTGAACCCAAATTGGTTCCTGGTCAGTATACCATTAGAAGTAAAGAAGTCGTAAAGTCTAGAGTATATCATTTTTTTCGAAGATTTTGCCAAATATTGGTAAGGTAGAAATCGGTCTATAGTTTTCTAAAAGCTGTTCGTCATCCTTTTAAAAATTGGTGTGATTTTTCCGGTTTTCAATATGGACGGGAATATACCTTCAGCCAGAGTGTTATTGAAGTGCCCTGTTAGGACAGGCGTAAGGATATTTGAGAGCTTCTTAATAACACGAATTGGGAAGTCACTAGCTTTTCCATTTTCAAGTTGACTTATTATCTGCTTGACTTCATCTTCTGTGCAATCAGAAAGAAAGATAGAGCTAGGTGTTGGGAGAGGCATAAATTGCTTGAAATCAATGGATGCATTTTCAACTATTGCAGTGGTCTCATCATTAAGTTTAGTTGCTAGGGATGCAAAATAATGGTTAAATTTGTTGGCTATCACTCTGCGCTGAAGGATAACAACCCCATCCACTAAGAAACACGGCTTCATAGACTTCTACACTTGCCCCTGAGTTGATTAATGATCTCCCATGTTTTCTTAATGTCGCCAGAGCATTGAGCAATTTTGTTTTTATAGAAGCTGGACTTCTGGCCTTTTATAATTTTCTTAAGGCAATAACGATATTTGCTGAATTTTTCATAAAGATTTTGGTTGCCAGTGTCATTATCATTGGCTTTTGTTCGAGTCCATTCGTTATAAAGATCATTTTTATGTTGAATGGCATCAATGATGCCATCTGTTATCCATGGGTTATTGATTGGATTCCGTTTAGAATATTTTGGTTTTGATAGCTTACAGCATTGATCTACTGCATCCTTGAAAAGTCGGAAGAAGCTCTCAAAGTCAAGGCTCTTATAAACTTCAATTAGTTCAGGATTTAATTCTTGCGCCAATGCTTCTATGTTCTTAGCAGAATAGCTGTATTCTTGGATTTGCAGAGGTGGTTTCTCTTTTATACCTAGGTTCAGGTCAAATAATGAGAAGATTGGTGAGTGGTGAGTGCCTATGTTATCAATTATGCCTGAGAGACAGCATTTTTCTATTGAATTTGTAAGGATATTGTCAATGCATGAGCTACTGTTGTTGGTTTTATGTGTGGCAAGTGAAATTAATGGGAAGAGTCCTTGAGAGAGAAAAACATCCTCAAACTTTCCAATCATAGACTGAATTCTATTGAAGAGATCAAAATTAAAGTCACCCATGATTATAGAGGTGGCGTTTGCGGGGAATTGTTCAACTAGTGATAGGAGCTCTTCTAGAAATTTTTCCTCATCCCCATTTGGAGATCGATAAATGCTACCAATATTTATTTTCTTTTCGCCATCATTGACAGTGACAAAAAGTGATTCAATGTCTGGCGACACCAAGCTTAGTTTTTCATTTTCAGTGGCATTGAGGGCTTCATTAACATACAGAGCAACACCTGTTCCTTTCTTTTTGTCATGTAATTTTTCATTGTAAAAACTTTTGTAGCCATTTATTCTAAATAAGTCTGCTGTTTCGTTTTTACCAGTATTTGTTTCTGCGAGACCTACCACTGTGAATTTAACTGGTAAAGCAGAGAGTCTATACGACCTTAGACCTTCCTGGAGCAAGTTACAAAAATTTCTCTAGCAACCACTTGCAGGTGCCCAAGAAATCGGTTTCTTGCCCATAACTTAATAACTCTGTGAGCATTTCAGGGCATAAGTTTATTGTTTATTGACAAGTCGTATATAAACTATAATCATGTCTAATGCGATTCTTTTGCGCCCAAAACAAAGTCTCTACGACCTACTTGAACCAAGTTTTAAAAAATCGCTTCAGCTTGTGAGGGCCCGAAAAATCGGTCGGTTTTACAACCAAAAAATCGGCTTGTGGGCATTTTATGGCATATGACTATTAACAAGTCGTATATTAACATGCCCATTGCAAATCGTTTGCACCCAAAACGGTACGAAGTCTCCAGGACCTTCCTGAATCAAGTTACAAAAATCGTCCTAGCAATGGCTTGCAAGGGCCCAAAAATCGGTTTTTCGCCCATAACTCGGTTTGTGAGCATTTTAGAGCATATGTTTATCAACAAGTCGTATATAAACATGGTCATTGCGATTTGTTTGCGCCCAAAACGAAGTCTCTACGACCTTCCTGGACCAAGTTACAAAAATCGCCCCAGCAATGGCTCGCAGGGGCCCAAAAATCAGTTTTTCGCTCATAACTCGGTTTGTGAGCATTTTAGGGCATATGTTCATCAACAAGTCGTATATAAACATGGTCATTGCGATTTGTTTGCGCCCAAAACGAAGTCTCTACGACCTTCCTGGACCAAGTTACAAAAATCGCCCCAGCAATGGCTCGCAGGGGCCCAAAAATCAGTTTTTCGCTCATAACTCGGTTGGTGAGCATTTTAGGGCATATGTTTATCAACAAGTCGTATATAAACATGGTCATTGCGATTTGTTTGCGCCCAAAACGAAGTCTCTACGACCTTCCTGGACCACGTTACAAAAATCGCCCCAGCGATGGCTCGCAGGGGCCCAAAAATCAGTTTTCGCCCATAACTCGGTTTGTGAGCATTTTAGGGCATATGTTTATCAACAAGTCGTATATAAACATGGCCATTGCGATTCATTTGCGCCCAAAACGAAGTCTCTACGACCTTCCTGGACTGAGATACGAATTTTCATAAGTCGCTCGGCTGCCGCTCAACTTAAAATCGTTTTTTTGGTACTTTCCCCACGCTGGAAAGTTCTGGAAAGTTTCTAGATCGATTTTTCATGCAAAAAAACATAGAAAACAACCAAAATCGCTTGGTGTAGAATTTGTCCACATTTTCGTCCAATTTGAGGCAGATTTGACCTGACTAGTAGGGGATCATTCACATTTGGAAATCCCCCCTCTCCCCCTAGGTGATTACATAATATGTGAATGATCCCTAGTGAAAATTGGCTTGATACTTTGATCTTGTCTGACCAGATTAACTTTGAATTCCTTCGAGTGGCCAGGTAGCGCAGTGGTTAAGACGTCATACTTTCAATTGTGAGGTTGGTGGTTCGATTTCCAGCCGTGCCTACCGTGCTAAGGGTGAGAATTCTCACCTAAGCAGCCACACGGTTCACTCAGCTGAGTGTACAGGCAACTGTGCGGGTGGGTTAAATGAGGAGCTGCCCATTGCAGGGAAGTCTAGGGCGAAGAAAGTGTGGATTACACTTCCTTAACCGTCACTGGCTTGATTACACTTGAATCCTTCAATTCCTGTCATTGGTTGTTACAGCTGTTGGAATAAAATAAAACCTTCAAAATAAAAATAAATGCTCAATGACCAACTAATTATGACATGAAACAAAGAGGACATCCATAAAGGATGTCTGCAATCAGGGGGAGGGGGAATTTGGTCAATGTAGACGTTTATGGACTGCCTTCCCCAGTTTATTGAAATTCTGATTTGGCCGTTATTTCAGTAGAAAATGGTGAAATTTCTGGACCAAAAAAGATGCTCCAAAAGGGAACTTCGGGCATAAGTTTAAGTTATTTCAAATTATTAGATTGATTATTAGATTGACACATATGTGTTCCAGAAGGATAAAGCGCCTGTAACATTTGTTGGTTGGTCAAATGGAATTGGTCGATCGATCAAGTTCATTTGATCGAGTGATTAACTGATGTGTTTTAAATAGAAAATCTTTGAGCTAGTAGGGAAAATAGTAAATATTGCTCATTTAAACACAGTAAAACACATCATTTGTTCCAATGGAGTTGATCTTCACCTAACCAGGTGCTTCCGCGCCGCGTTTCCCCTAACCAGGGATGTTGCGGCTTGCCGCGCCGCGCACTCCCTGCACGAAACCAGGGCGCTGGTTAGGGCAAGCGCCGCGTGCACGCAGAACAGGGCAAGAGTTGATTGATTGACCAATTGTCAGTTTGATCCAACCAAGAAAATGCTGGTTTCAGAATTTTGAATTTCGGCCATTTTCACGATTTACAGCCTCTTAAAAAACCCCATTTTTAGCCTAAAATGGACTTTTCGTCTATGATTGTCCACAAGGACCAAAAATAAGGCTGAAAACTGCTTTTTCCTATGTGACTGCCTTCCAGGGAGTGTACTAGAACCAAATAATGATGCAATTATACACAGAGTTTTCCCCAAGTCCAATTGTGTCGGAGTATTTTCTGAATTTTGACCAGTATCTCGGGGGGGTCCTCCTATTAAACTTAATAGTTAACTTATGAATGAAATTTTGCAGGTCAGTACAGTTTGATCCAACTAAGAAAATGCTGGTTTCAGAATTTTGAATTTCGGCCATTTTCACGATTTACAGCCTCTTAAAAAACCCCATTTTTAGCCTAAAATGGACTTTTTTGTCTATGATTGTCCACAAGGACCAAAAATAAGGCTGAAAACTGCTTTTTCCTATTTGACTGCCTTCCAGAGAGTGTACAAGAACCAAATAATGATGCAATTATACAAAGAGTTTTCCCCACGTCCAATTGTGTCGGAGTATTTTCTGAATTTTGACCAGTATCTTAGGGGGGGGGGGTCCTCCTACTAAACTTACTAGTTAACTCATGAAATTTTGCAGGTCAGTACAGTTTGATCCAACTAAGAAAATGCTGGTTTCATAATTTTGAATTTCGGCCATTTTCACGATTTACAGCCTCTTAAAAACCCCAATTTTTGGCCTAAAATGGACTTTTTAGTCTATGTCTGTCCACAAGGACAAAAATAAGGCTGAAAACTGCTTTTTCCCATATGACTGTCTTCGAGAGAGTGTACTAGAACCAAATAATGATGCATTTATACAAAGAGTTTTCCCCACGTCCAATTGTGTCGGAGTATTTTCTGAATTTTGACCAGTATCTCGGGGGGGGGGGGTCCTCCTACTAAACTTACTAGTTAACTCATGAAATTTTGCAGGTCAGTACAGTTGGATCCAACTAAGGATATGCTGCTTTCAGAATTTTGAATTTCGGCCACTTTCACGATTTACAGCCTCTTAAAAACCCATTTTTGGCCTAAAATGGACTTCTTTGTCTATAATTGTCGACAAGGACCAAAAATAAGGCTGAAAACTGCTTTTACTCAATTTTTAGTTACAAGTTATTATTATTGAACAGATGAAATTATTTTTAAGTGAATAATGAATATCACAGGCCAATATTGGACCTTGCAGGCCTAAAATTCCACCACCCATATCTTTTTTTTCCAAAAACTCCTCGGATTTCGAGATTTAAGACAAAATTTCATGCTCCAGAAAAAGCTCTTATTAGGATGCCAGCCACCAGCGCACCCAGGGAAGGAAAACCTTAGTTTATAATGTACGATTAACAAACGAATGGGAGTGTTATATCGAAAATTATCACACGAGGCGTCAGCCGAGTTTGACAATTTTCGATATCACACGATCCATGAGTTTGTTAATTGTATTATTACCCGACAAAACAGTACTCCCTACCACTCGGGTCTGACGACCCTCGTCTGAATTCAACGTTTTTATAGATTATCGAGTGCTCCTTGATAAAATCAACAATTTATTTAACGATTTTCTGCTCTATTATTCCGCCACTGTTCAGTAGTCCTATAAAGGAGTGATATATCGATAATTATCACACTGGAGTTTGAGCCACGGGAGGGTAACAATAGCCATTGATGTATAGAAATAATCCCATTACATCAAGTGAAATTACATACTAGGAAATTCTAATAAAGTAATAAGATGTTTCTCTATAATTAATAGTCTTTGTTTCCCCATTGTTTAGAACAATAAATAATGTGATGACTCATGATTATCACTGTATCCCAGCAGTACCCACTACACTGACCTATAGCAAATAGCAGTTCGTTTGTCTTTGACCAGAATAAGTAAAGCCGCATTTTACAACTCCTAAGGTCATATTAACCCACTATAAGTTTTTGATTATGACCTACTTTAGTAAGGTTAATTTTAGATTATGCATGAGTTTTCTGAGGTTAAGTTTTTATTATTGCCTACTTTAGTGTGGTTAATTTTTGATTATCAAGCGACCAATCTGTTTGTGTCTTTTTATTGGGGTCTCGCCGCTCATACTGAAGGCGTGACAATGATTTTTCATGACGCCTAGGTATCACTTTGTTACAGACTACGTGACTTTTAAAATATGCAGGCTGTGTGCCAGAATGCCAGATTCACTACTTAGTAATACATTCCTTCTTAATTTTACAGATATGATACACCAATTTGAAGAAAAAGATGTAAATGATATCGGCTAATTATGCAATTTAATGCATATTCACATAATATGTCATTTTGTATGTCGTTGTAAAATATTCTTTATCATCTCCGTTTCGGGCGTTAATCGCTCGTTAAATCTTCGACCTTCGGTCTCGGATTTAACTCCAATTATCATCTCGTGCTTCGCCCTCGATGATTATTTAGCGATTAACCCAACTAGCAAAACCCACGACCTCCGGTCGGGTGCTCGATTGGGTTGCGAGTGATGTCAGACTGGACAGACTGGGTCCTGCTAGAAAGCAGTACCTGAGATCTTATTTTAAGTTCAACACATTCATAACATACTGTGAATTTGCTGATGAGACAGTGCTTTACAATCCATATAGTCTAGTTAACCGGTGTCAAGGGTCTAATTTTACGTCTTCTGATACATTACGGAGTGGTGTCAGACCGGACAGACGCCAGACAAACATAATTACATAGATGAATATGTGTTACCTAAATTCCACAAACCACAGTTGGACTTTAGGTACATTGCAGCAGGGACCCGATGTTCTACCAAGAAATTATCGAAAATTTTGAGTGGTATATTAAAGTTGTGTGATAAGACATTGAAGTATGACGATGATTTCAAGTTTAAATTTAAGAATACTACAGGTTACTGGGTCACTAAAAGTAAGGAATCTACTATTTATAATCTTAACTATCTGAATAATGCGAGTTCTGCTAAATCAGTGGACTCTTTTGATTTCAAGAAACTGTATACTAATATTCCCCATGATAAGGTTATTGATAAGATTTCAGATCTTATCAAACGTTGTTATATGATTAAGAAAGTTGACTATATCAAAATTGATGACAAATTCGGTGCTTACTGGACAGGAGTTAAGAAAACTCAGTGGACATACACCTGCCAGGAGGTACTGGAAATGTTTTCCTTTTTGATAAACAATATCTATGTGAAGTTTAGGGGTGTGATTTACAGGCAGATTGTTGGCATACCTATGGGTTGTGACTGTGCTCTGCAAGTAGCAGATCTTTTTCTTTACTGGTATGAGCACAGTTACATACTCAAGGCTATTGCTGACAAGAACCCTGTTACCCACACTCTTAAATATGCCCGAAGGTATATTGATGACTTGAATGTCCCCAATGCTAGTAGGAAACTTTGTGACATCATTACCAAAGAGATATATCCAGAGGAGCTAAGTATCGTAGCAACTAATGATAGCAAATTCAACACTTCTTTCTTAGATTTGGATATTCGAATAGAGAATAACAGATTTTTATGCAAACTGTATGATAAGCGAAGAGATTTTCCATTTAAAGTAGTTACTTTTTCCCAATCTGAAATCTAATGTCCCCAATAGAAACTCTTATGGTACTTTTGTTGGTGAACTCTACCGAATCTGTAAATCATCATCAGACCATCGCGATTTTATTGTGGACGTTAGGCTACTAGTTACTAAGTTATTAAACCAGAACTTTGAACAGAACAGACTGTACGGCACACTCAATAATTTCCTGAAAAGCCGTCCAGGATGCTTGTCAAAGTACTGGCATAACTTCAATGTATCAGAATTCATGTAGAAATATTGTACTTAATTAGTGTCTGGTATCTAGTTTCTTGGTATTTGGTGTACATGATACACTTTCTGTATACGTATTCGTTAGCATGTAGGTTGTCGAGCAAACATTGTTTGTTTAGTGATTGTGTGTTTGATATCTTCTCTGTCGTGTCATTGTCACGTCTTATTGGATACAGAGTTTTAGTTATAATTTTTTCACATTAGTTTATTTAAGTGTAATTTTGGCAGCTTGTAATATTCTGTTATTAACGATTTGTATTATTCAGAGGACATGTAACAGAGTCAATATATCTAATGTTGTACAGAGGGTGACAAACCCCTCGGATGTTCTCACCTAGCGTTTCACTTCTTTAATATATAGTAAGATAACCCCCTGAACCTCGATGATAAAGACTATACTCCGGGCTCTCACCGATTCTCCTTATACGTTTACCTTATGCCTCTAGTAGCAGGGTGTAGTTGAGTGTGCACTTCGTTGGCCACAAAGTTTCTCGGTTCAGGGTCGTTTATTATGTTATTCTGCACCAGAATCACCTAGGTACGCAATTTGTATCGCTACTATGGACCCTGTGGGGCCATTTTTGTAATCCCCCTCAGGCGCGTTTAGTGAAAATTCATATCTCGGTCCAGGATGGTCGTAGAGACTTCATTTTTAGCTCAAACGAATCGCAATGACCATGTTTTTATGCAATTTTTATCGCGAATATGCCTTAAAATGCCCAGGAAAAAAGTTATGGACCAAAAACTGGTTTTTCAGTGTATCGCTAGCAAATTACACATGTTAATTTGACATCTCGGTCCAGGAAGGTCGTAGAGACTTCGTTTTGAGCCCAAACAAATCGCAATGACTATGTTTTTATACAATTTTCAATGTAAATATACCTTACAGGGCTCAGAAAAATAGTTATGGGCCAAAAAGTGGTTTTTCAGTGTAGTGCAAACCTATATAATGCTGCATAAGAATTGGGATTTTGCATCTCAGTTCAAAAAAATACCTCCAGACCTTATCTTTTAACCTAAACACATTGTGGTTTAATGTTAATAATGCAAAATTTTAAGCCAGATTCACTCAGGTACTGTATGCAATTTTATTGCTGTTCAGATCCCTGGTAATCTATTTTCTTAATTGCCCTAAGTTGCTTACTGCATAGTGAAAATTTGCATCTTGGTCCAAGAAGATCATAGAGGCTTGGTCTTAAGCTTGAAAATCTGAAATGGCCATGCTATTCATATTCAATTTGTTATAACATTAGTGATTAGTAAGTATGCTATAACATAGAAGGACTCAGGGAAATGTTATTAAGTACTCATGATATTTACCTTAAATTTGGACCATGTGCTTTGGTCAACCTGTGTGATGGAGGATTCTTGTAAATTGTTCCAGGAGCACATGAGACTTCGTTTCTTGTACTACCGAGGATATTTTAGGCAATTCTGAACCCGAATCACCTAGCTAGCCAGACAAACCCTGGAATGTGTCCTTTCTCTTAGTTGCCCTTTGGCATTTCTTAAGACCTTAAGTTTTACAGAAATAAATAAAATTCATATCTCGGACCAGCAAGATCCAAGGTAGTACAGAAATATACATTTGCCTCATATACTGTACCCATCAAGGAACTTCCTAGCTAAGGCCTCCCAGCCAGGATCACCCAGCCAGTGTCCTCTAGCTAGTTTGTCACTTCGTCCTTCAAAGTGACTCTTACTACTCTATTTTGCTCAGATTATTCATGAAATTCAACTAGCTAGGCTAAACCCTCAAGAACCAGCAACAAAAACGTAGCTAGGAGATCCTAGAAGGTACTTCCTTGCTAGGATCCCCAAGCTGGTTTTCTTGCTAGTTCTTCTAGGAATTTAGTTGACTTCTTTTCTTGCACTTCAGAGGATTTTTAGGCAATTCTCAATCAGAATCAGCTAGGACCTCCTAGCTACGGTTTCATTGCTAGTTCCCGAAAGCTAAACCCAGCGAGCCGAAATTCATGAATAATCTGAGCAAGAAGAAACTTTGATAGAGGAGTAGGATCGGAGTCACTGAACTTTTGAAGGATGAAGTGACTAACCAGCTAGAAGACACCAGCTAGGTGATCCTAGCTAAGAGGCTGAAAGTTCCTTGATGGGTACAGACTACAGTATATAAGACAAATATTTACTTCTGTACTACCTTGGATCTTACTGGCCCACGTTATGAATTTTATTTATTTCTGTAATAATTAAGAAATGCCAAAGGGCAACTAAGAAAAAAAAGGACACAGTGCAGGATTTATCTAGCTACCTAGGTGATTCGGGTTCAAAATGCCAAAATTTCTCAGTATACAGCATTCATATAGGCCTCCATTTACAGAATCCTCCAGAGTACTGGTCCAAAAACATGAGTTTTTTCCTAGTCCTTCCATAGCATTATTCACTTTTATAACAAATTGAACATGCATACATTTCAGATTTTTCAAGCTTAAGACTAAGTCTTATGCTAAACTTTGGGCAATTAAGAAAATAGATCTCATTAAACCACCCTGTGTTTAGCGAGATGGGAGTCTGGAGGTATTTCTTGAACTGAGATGCAAATCCCAATTCTTATGCAGCATTATATAGCGATACGTTTACTGAAAACCACTATTTTTTCTTATACTTATGGTATTTACATTGAAAAATTTTTCCTAAACATGGCCATTGCATTTTTTGGGCTCAAAACGAAGTCTGTACGACCTTTCCTGGACCGAGATGTCAAAACATGTGCATTGATCACTGAAAAACCAGTTTTTGGTCCATTTTTTTCCTGGGCATTTAAGGCATATTCATGATAAAATTGCATAAAAACATGGTCATTGATTTGAGCTAAAATGAAGTCTCACGACCTTCCCTGGACCG
Organism: Beroe forskalii; assembly: GCA_011033025.1. Taxonomy (NCBI): domain Eukaryota; kingdom Metazoa; phylum Ctenophora; class Nuda; order Beroida; family Beroidae; genus Beroe; species Beroe forskalii. Next base: position 115,853 of record WFMF01000143.1, read on the forward strand.
AGATGTCAAATTAACATGTGTAATTTGCTAATGATACACTGAAACCAGTTTGGTCCATAACTTTTTTCCTGGGCATTTTAAGGCATATTCGCGATAAAATTGCATAAAAAACATGGTCATTGCGATTCGTTTGAGCTAAAAATGAAGTCTCTACGACCTTCCTGGACGGAGATATGAATTTTCACTAAACGCCTGAGGGGATTACAAAAATGGCCCCACAGGTCCATAGTAGCGATACAAATTGCGTACCTAGGTGATTCTGGTGCAGAATAACATAATAAACGACCCTGAACCGAGCAGTTTTCTACACAAATCATAAATCTACCACTCATTGAGTTGTAATTGTTATTGACAACTACTACTGGAATTTACGGTTTTAACTGTTAGCTGCCTACTGGTACTTTTGACATTGTTCATTCAGCTTGCGAGTTAACTGTCAATGTCAAGACTATTTCGGGGTCCAATGGCAGCCTCCTGTTACTAGTCTTATCATGTAATAACACCATATAAGTATATAAATTCGAAATATTGTCACGAAATCTCATTTTTAATTGTTTCCCCAGATCCGGTTTATGAGTATGTGAAAGAGAACAAACTCTACATCCCAACGAAGCAATAACCTACGAGTTTGGTACGTGTCAGTTGAATAAGAAAACGTAATCTATTAGTACTAGGTGAATCTGTGATTGACTAAGAGTCAGAACACTTTTTCTAATTGGCTGTCTTTTCTGTGATGCGAATTTTAAATCAAATTTAAAATCAATAATGCCAAAATAATTCACAATTGCGAACATATTGATTAATGGTTGTTAAAGTAGTATACAAGAGTTTAATATCATTTTTTTTCTATTTGCAGAAAATTTTGTCCCAATTGTGGAAGAGAGCTAGCTAAGCAGACTTAGACCAGAGGTGAGGGTAGCCCAATTCTATAATTTATTGTTAAGTTGTTACGTGCTTTGAATCAATTATAGTAATTTTTCTATAAATGCATGCTCACATCATGTTATGATTTGGATCAAAATCATATTTTTGTACATATAGAAATGTCTGGAAACTGTCGCGACGATGAAATAAGAAATTACTCCTAACATTGAAAAAATTTAATTTCCATTGGCAACGAACTGCTTCAAATTTTCTTGCTCTTGAAAAGATGCTCATGGGCTGCCCTCGTGTTATGGCTGCTAAGTACTGCCTTGCTAATCCCAATTGATCGCTGAGCTCTTTCCTTTTGTTTTCACTATTTTTTGATGCGTTGATGATTGTTCATATCTGCAATTTGATTTCTCACTATTTCTAGAATTTTCAAAATTTTAAGCATAATAGGCATGCGTTTAAAATACCAAATTTCGTTGAGACTATTACCAACATTAAAAAAAAAATTTAAACCTTTTTTTGAAAAAAGTCGTTTTTTTTTCAGAATTGCCCTAAAAATTCCTTTTCCCGGTAGTAAAGAAACGAAGTCTCATGTGCTCCTGGAACAAGAATCCTCCATTTACAAGAATCCTCCATCACACAGGTTGACCAAAGCACATGGTCCAAATTTAAGGTAAATATCATGAGTACTTAATAACATTTCCCTGAGTCCTTCTATGTATAGCATACTTACTAATCACTAATGTTATAACAAATTGAACATGAATAGCATGGCCATTTCAGATTTTCAAGCTTAAGACTAAGTCTCTATGATCTTCTTGGACCAAGATGCAAATTTTCACTATGCAGTAAGCAACTTTGGGCAATTAAGAAAATAGATTACCAGGGATCTGAACAGCAATAAAATTGCATAAAGTACCTGAGTGAATCTGACTTAAAATTTTGCTTTATTAACATTAAACCACCCTGTGTTTAGGTTGAGATGGAGTCTGGAGGTATTTCTTGAACTGAGATGCAAAATCCCAATTCTTATGCAGCATTATATAGGCTTACGTTACACTGAAAAACCACTTTTTGGCCCATAATTATTTTTCTGAGCACTTTAAGGTATATTTACATTGAAAATTTTAACTAAACATGGCCATTGCGATTTTTTGGGCTCAAAACGAAGTCTCTACGACCTTCCTGGACCGAGATGTCAAATTAACATGTGTAATTTGCTAGCGATACACTGAAAAACCAGTTTTTGGTCCATAACTTTTTTCCTGGGCATTTTAAGGCATATTCGCGATAAAAATTGCATAAAAACATGGTCATTGCGATTCGATTGAGCTAAAAATGAAGTCTCTACGACCTTCCTGGACCGAGATGTCAAATTAACATGTGTAATTTGCTAATGATACACTGAAAAACCAGTTTTTGGTCCATAACTTTTTTCCTGGGCATTTTAAGGCATATTCGCGATAAAAATTGCATAAAACATGGTCATTGCGATTCGTTTGAGCTAAAATGAAGTCTCTACGACCTTCCTGGACGGAGATATGAATTTTCACTAAACGCGCCCTGAGGGGATTACAAAAATGGCCCCACAGGGTCCATAGTAGCGATACAAATTGCGTACCTAGGTGATTCTGGTGCAGAATAACATAATAAACGACCCTGAACCGAGAAACTTTGTGGCCACTCATTGAGTTGTAATTGTTATTGACAACTACTACTGGAATTTACGGTTTTAACTGTTAGCTGCCTACTGGTACTTTTGACATTGTTCATTCAGCTTGCGAGTTAACTGTCAATGTCAAGACTATTTCGGGGTCCAATGGCAGCCTCCTGTTACTAGTCTTATCATGTAATAACACCATATAAGTATATAAATTCGAAATATTGTCACGAAATCTCATTTTTAATTGTTTCCTCAGATCCGGTTTATGAGTATGTGAAAGAGAACAAACTCTACATCCCAACGAAGCAATAACCTACGAGTTTGGTACGTGTCAGTTGAATAAGAAAAAACGTAATCTATTAGTACTAGGTGAATCTGTGATTGACTAAGAGTCAGAACACTTTTTCTAATTGGCTGTCTTTTCTGTGATGCGAATTTTAAATCAAATTTAAAATCAATAATGCCAAAGATAATTCACAATTGCGAACATATTGATTAATGGTTGTTAAAGTAGTATACAAGAGTTTAATATCATTTTTTTTCTATTTGCAGAAAATTTTGTCCCAATTATGGAAAAGGAGCTAAAGCTAAGCAGACTTAGACCAGAGGTGAGGGTAGCCCAATTCTATAATTTATTGTTAAGTTGTTACGTGCTTTGAATCAATTATAGTAATTTTTCTGTAAATGCATGCTCACATCATGTTATGATTTGGATCAAAAATCATATTTTTGTACATATAGAAATGTCTGGAAACTGTCGCGACGATGAAATAAGAAATTACTCCCTAACATTGAAAAATTTAATTTCCATTGGCAACGAACTGCTTCAAATTTTTCTTGCTCTTGAAAAGATGCTCATGGGCTGCCCTCGTGTTATGGCTGCTAAGTACTGCCTTGCTAATCCCAATTGATCGCTGAGCTCTTTCCTTTTGTTTTTCACTATTTTTTTGATGCGTTGATGATTGTTCATATCTGCAATTTGATTTCTCACTATTTCTAGAATTTTCAAAATTTTAAGCATAATAGGCATGCGTTCAAAAATGCAAATTTCGTTGGACTATTACCAAGCATTAAGAAAATTTAACTTTTTGAAAGTCGTGCTATTTCAATTAAGTAGTCACTTGAAAATTTAAGTTATGTCGATTATTTTTTCCATGGAGCTAGAATGGAGGTATTTTGGAGTTCGTTTCGCGGATGTAAATCAGTTGAATTTGATAATCTGTACGTGTGTCACTGAAATACTCACCTCAAACATACCCACAAAACCATGATTCCTGGCATCCGTCACAAAACCATGATTCCTGGCAACCGTCCACTAGGATACAATATTAGCACTGAAACCGTTGTTAGAATTGTGTGAGTGCACGTATTGGAGTCCAAACACTGTCATTAGTAGCCAGACCCTCAGCGACGCTGAACTATTGCTCTTAAGATGCTCCAGCTATGTCTTAAATCCCTCTATAATTATATGATAATAATTCATTATGTCTGGTTCCTTAAGTCACGCGGTGTGGAGTGCCCCGTACAACTCACGGAATGAATCATATGATGAAACACTAGCAACGTGTTAGGGCGATCCCAGGTGTCCCACCACTGCCACCTGTTTCCCCTTCTAGAGCTCTAACTGAGAGGATACTAGGAGAATTGTATGTTGCAATACACATTCAGCCGTAACTCATTCAGCTAGTTCTATCAACATTTGTTACATTCAGGTCATGTGAGGGAATTGTACTGTATTGATACTGTGAGCTTACTCTAAATTTCTCAATTTCATTTGTAAATTTTCTGGCTTTTTACCAGTTGACTGGCGAGACTTAGTCAAATTGGTCTACTTAAGTTACACATGGCTGATTTAAAAAAGTAGCTAGAATTTTTGCCAGAATTTTGAGTCATTTCAATATTAATTACCATCCATATTTTATTTCTAAATTATTCTCGGATGCTATTTAAAACGATGAATGAGCGAGCGTATAAATATAGGAGGGGTACCTATTAATTTTTCAACTAACTTGGACAATCAGTATTATACCAAGCGTCCCTAAAATCTTGAAATGGTACAAGATTAAAGCTTCATAACTTCGGTTGTGTGAAATTTCTCAATGAAATTTCGGAATGTTATAAGTATGGGTGAAAAAATTACCTTAAATTTGAAGTAACTAGCTCCAAAAATGTTCAAGTTATCAACAAGAGTCCGGTTTCTCGGCCTTAAATCTGCTTTTGGGGTCTCAACGTCAGTGCTAAAATGCCAGGCTAAAATGCCCAATAGTGTGTATTTTTCATAAAAGAATACACGAAATGAACAAAATCTGAGAATTGTAGTGAGCTGACACCATGTTTGTCTCGACATTTTAAAATGCTTCCTTGCATTTGAACCCTTTTTGCGTCACAAATTTCAAAATGTAAAAAGATGAGGTAAATTCCCAAACATTAACAACCACTTAGTGAATGAATAATTCAGTGAGTTGTATAGGTTTGAAAATTGCTGCACCGGGGAATAAAAAGGCCTACTTTTTCCTGTTTTCCACTGTTTATGAAATTTGTAACGCAATGTTTCCGATAGCTTGCCCTTATCAGCTTATCAATCATCGCATAGGTCTTTCTAAGAAAAGGAGGGATACTAAGTGCCTTCATGTCACCAATAGGCTATTTTGACCGTTTCAATGACGCTTAATTCAACTGCCTATCATTCGATCGCTGTTCACATAAAAGTGTACATTATTTAGCTAGGCTTTCCATTATCGGTAACAAATTTTTTATCTAGATAAACCGATAATTATTTCGGTTTTATCTAGATAAAATTTTTATCTAGATAAAATCTATCAGTTTAAAAAAAACTTTTTTGCCACTGTCAATCTGGTTACTTTCGCTAAATATATGTCAGCCTGATATCATGGTGATTGTTGAATGTTGATACACCCGACTGGCGTTAAGGAAATGGAGACTGTTGTTAGCGATAAAAGTTTTATCAGACATAGTTTCAGACATAGTTTTATTAAAACTATGTCTGAAAATTGTCAATGATACGTAATACCTAGTGGTGCCAAGAGGCTTACGATTGGTTTCAGAGTTCATTCAGGTTGATATCATTGATTTGTCAGTGTTAGTCTGATGTCATTAATCCGTCACAACGGTATTAGGAATACTAACTATACAGCAGACTAGGTCAGAGATGCGTCCGAAAGGTATCACTCATGCATCAGATTGGTGTCATAAGTCAGACAGGTGTCAGTGATACGGCAGACTGGTGTCACTGTCAGTGATATGGTAGACTAGTGTCAGCAATACAGCAGATTGGTGTCAGCAGTACGGCAGACTGGTGTCAGTGATATTGATAAGGCAGACAGGTGTCAGTGATGAAGCAAACAGGTGTCAGTGATATGGCAGACTGGTGTCAGTGATACGGTAGACTGGTGTCAGTGATACGGAAGATTTCACGGATCGGGTCGTTGAATAAGAGTCGCATGATTACAATTGATGAGTAATTTATTAATTCTCTTTTGACTCAATGGTACAGATACAAATGTAAACGATGTGGTTCTTTAATGACAATCAATTTCGTCGTTCTACGACATCTTCAGGTCTGTAAATACAATAAAATTAATATAGAATAAAATCATAAAGGAAAAATTTTTTTAAGGAAACGAAAAATTTTATTTCACTCAAACAATATACAAATAATAATATCAAATATATCATGAATCTTCTGAATTCAATTACAATTTTCCTGATTATTACTTCATTATGGTATTGGAATTCCTTCAGTGGCATTTCATGTAAAAATTAATCAATATCAGATTTCAAACAAATACTTCATCTAGTTGGACATGTTCTGCAGAATAGTGAAGCGTTGGTAACGTTAAACCAAATCTTGCAGCAATGCAAAAATGAACAGTGAAGTCCCAGATATGGGTGAATTAAAGAACCACATTGTTTACATTTGTATCGTGATCGTGAAGCATTGATTTGCATTTAATGATTTTAAATGTAAATGGCTATTAACTCAGACTCGTTTTCTTATCTCCCGATTCCTTTCATTTGCACGTATCATTTTATGTAAATGTCGTAAATGATAAATAGGCGAATTAATACCACTAATCTACCTCTCCAAGCCTCACTTAACCACATATTTCTCACTGACAACCATTATTCGTTCTGTAAAACATCGTCTCCAGTTTCACCTTGTGTGTGCGCCATAAAACACTCAGTGTGATTGTGTAGCGTAATAAGTGTAATTTCCTGTTTAGTAATATGTATCTTAGATAAGGTACATAGGTGATTTCACCACTCATATTTTACTCTGTAGCTTTTTGTATCGCTGCTACTTGCTACGAGCTGTCAATTTGAACTCTGAGTAATATCTTAAGATGATTTGATGCTATGTTGATTGCTTTTCTTACAATAATCAATATCTGCTTATCTTAAATGATTATCAAATCTACTACGACTTAAAGGGGTTGGCAACTATAGAATTGACTAGCAGGAACGTGAAAATAATTATGCTTTTATCAATTCTCACCTAGCATGTTACACAATGGAGAAAATCTCACCTCTCTATCTTAATTATCCCGCGAGTTATTGCGGTTTAAAGATTTTAGCGTGATGACGTCACTGTGGCAGTTACATGTTATTGCGCTGCGTTACATTACTGGTAAAACGGCTGTATCGTGTTTTAGGCGCTAATTCCTTTACGATTTAACCAGATTTTTTATTTATTTATTTGATCCCTTGAAGTTTTGATCATCTCCGTTTGTCGTAGTTTTCTCAGTCTTCAGTCATAACACATACGGTATCTATATTATTCATAACTGGTGGTCAGGGGATCTGAGTAGACATACTACTTACTGTGCGTGAAACCCCTTTTATATTTGCTCATGACTTCTTAGCCATGAAAATACGCTAATCAAGACGAATAGGTTTTTGAAGTTTGAAATTTAAGACGCCAAGGCCTGCTTTGAAAAATTGACATTTATGATGGGTCAAAAATGCATGTGCGATATAACAGATCCATGCCCAGCTTTGAAGACAGTGTACTCGTCAGAAAATTATCTAGCAAGCCGTACAATACAGGAAAGAATAATGTATCGGGTCATATGCAGTGACAATGGGGTTGGGAAGTATGGGAGCCCGGGAATAAGGGGAGGCATTAATGTTCCCCCTATTCCTGAAATCACATATAACAGCGACACCCGTACCCAGGCTTCCCCTTTCCATGTGATCACCTCTAATTACGGGCTCACCTATACACCACTCCCCTGAATCTAGGGCTCACCTGATTTTCCGGGGCTCACCTCTATACTCGGTGTCACCCTAACCAGACTCACCTCATTGCCGGGCTTCACCATAACAGGCTCCACCTTATCCTGGGCCTTACTGATATTTTGGACTAACTCTGAAATATGGGATCACCCAAACGAGGCTCGCCCTTACCTTGGGCTTCACCATACCTGGCTCCACCTTATCCTAGGCTCCACCTTATCCTGAGCTTCACCATAGCTTGGGCTCCCCTACACTTACTCGCACTCCCCTGCCAACTGGGGCTACCCAATACTAACTCGGGCTCCCCCATACTTACCTGAGCTCCCCCATACTAACTTGGGTTCCCCCATTCTAACCTTGGCTCCCCATACTAACTCGGTCTCCCCATACTAACTCGGGCTCTCCCATACTAACCTGGGCTCCCCATAGTAATTTGGGCTCCCCCATACTAACTCGGTCTCCCCCATACTAACTCGGTCTCCCCCATACTAACTCGGGCTCCCCCATACTAACCTTGGCTCCCCCATACTAACTCGGTCTCCCCCGTACTAACTCGGGCTCCCCCATACTAATTTGGGCTCCCCATACTAACTTCCAGGGCTCCCCCATCACCCATGCAAAGCTGGGCTCCCCTATACTATTTGATTATTTGTGCACCTCAACCAACTCGGGCTCACCCACAAACTCGGGCTCCCCCATACCAACTCGGGCTCCCTCAAACTAACTCGACGCTATGTTATGGTGGAGCAATAATTTATACTAAATTATAGTAGGTTCCCTCACTTTTCACATGCATATTATACATGCTTATGCATTACTATCTTTCTGCTGACCTACTAAGCTACTAATATAAGTATTGGCCATCATTACAATGCATATTGTTCATATGAAACTCGGCTACGCCTCGTCTAATATGCACTAATATGCATCTCAATGCTGTCAAATACTAATAAAATACAGCATTAACCTAGTGATCATAGCGCTGGGTTGTGGTGATCTGCCACTGTGACGCAATCGCGCGGTAACATAAAGGTGCGATATCTCACGATTGGAGGGGCTTAAAAACATGGGGATTTCACACATTTTGTTTTCACAGTATTTATAGGTAAATTAGATAATAAAATATGGTACTTTTTCTGTAGTTGCCAACCCCTTTAAGAGTAGTGTTTCAGCTATACTATCTTTGATTGATCTATGATTGATGTGCCTTCCTTTGATCTGACTTGTGATTGTGTCTTGTGATGACATAAATTGAATTTGCATGTGATGGTGGTTACATCAAAGCATATTTTGCACCTTGTTTTCGTATTTAAACGACATCTCACTGCAGCTAACTCCTCACCGCATTTGAGCTTTAGGATGACAACATGACGGCAGATAACGAGACAGGAGGAAATCACGAGGTATCAGCTAGCACCGAGGAAGATGGGGCAGGAGGAGGGACGTTCCAGGACCTTGTGATCAAGTTCTCAAACCTCAAGACCCTTCTGGAGCCCGGGGCAGGGAGGATTGGCAATGCCTATGCTCAGGACATCTGCCATAAGATAGGTGGGTGTGTGTGGGCTTCAGAAGTCTATCTTGGCCTTAGGGCGTAAGCTTTTCAGAACAATACCAAATTTTCGTGAAGTTAGAATCTACACTGCCACATAATTATATCCAGAGTTAAAAACATTTCGCATTATCTTGTCACTTTCCCCGATACTCACTTCCTCTCACTTCTCAGGAAGCACTGATTATGCTGTTTTGATCGGAGTGTCCTCCCAAGACTACATCCCCACTTCCTCTGCTGGTGTGCCACCGGAAAACGATGCCAGGGTCATGTCTGATATCTGCAGGATGCGCCTTGGCATCAAGCCAGGCAGGGTCAAGTTGCTAACGTCGCACACCAAGAAACCAACGAGGTCAAACATTAGGAAGGCCTTGCTCGAGGGCTTCAAAGCTGTGGATAAAGACGATCTCCTGATCATCTACTTCAGTGGGCATGGATATTCTAAGAAGGATGACCATTATCTCATTCCACAGGATTTCAGGTATGAAATCCACTCTTGAAAAGTGTCATCGTTCAAACCAGTGTTATCAAATTTCAACCTGCTTTAGATAGTTAATAGTTTCTCCATGCCTAAATGAAATTATTTGTTAATCCTAGCTTATTAATTTCCTGATTCCTAATAAATCCCATTCGCAGGACTGATGATCTGAAAGGAACTGGCATCTCGGCTAAAAGTATGTACAAGTGGATGGAAACCTCGCGGTGTAACAAGATAGTCTTCGTGTTGGACTGCTGCTACGCTGAGCTCTTCACCGAAGCCCTGTACAGGGTGAGAGGGGGTCGTGACTCCGAGAAGAACCTCTACTTGTTAGCGAGCAGTGAGGTAGACGAGCCCACTGTCAGTGACGAGTGCTGGCTGGAACACGGATACATGACCTTCTTCATTAAACACTTCTTCAACTTCGTTTGGTGAGTCCCCCGCCCTTTCCTGCTCTTACTATCAATAGCTAATTATCAATTGACCAATTAGAGTGCGAATTAACTGCATATTCAGTTACTATTGTTAATAGTGACACACCTCGCCAACGATATCAAGACGCTGTGAATGAGCTATTTGGCTGTCGATGATGGGTTTTTAAAAACAGTGCGTGTTAGAAAATGTTGAATGTCCCAGCTTCCCATTATCAATTTCTCGTGAATACCGATGTCATTTCAAAACCTGTAAATTTCATTTTCTTTGAACACCAAGCATAATTTGCTAATGCTAACCCATCCCATTTAATCCACTCTTAATGCACTCATTGCAACATGTTTTCAGTGATTCGGAGCAGCAGCTGTCAATGAGGAAGATGTCACGTTTTGTTAAGAAGTACTCGGAGCCCCTCAGCCGCTTCACCTACACTGTCTACGATGGACAGGTCAGTTTCTCTCAGTTCTACCAGATCATAACCCCTCGTCCCCTCATGATTGTGAGGGCCCTTGTTCCACGGCATAGCGCTTCTCTAGATAGAGGCGCACTTTACCAACCTCAGTTCCACTCCCTTGACATGATTTTGTTGAGAAATGCTTCGTATGTGCTGGATTTCATTAATCTCATACCCTGGCAGAAAAGTGGCTTGAGCAACGAAACGTAAATTGCGCCATATCATTTCAATTAATCTAGTGGTGGAGGTTGAAGGACGACATCTGCCAAAAGTGAACATTCTGCAGAATTCTGAAATTAATATTGGGGGAGTATTGGCTGGTCCGTAGGATCCCGAAATCGTCACGACATCGACCAATCAGCCCGTTAGTTCACAATCAACTCGGGCGCTGGTTGGTCTTTGATGTAAAATGGACCTGTGTAAGCTAATACGATGTCGAAACTTAAGCTTCGAGAGTACTTACATTACGATAGTATGGGTGCATGGACCCCGAGTTATTCAGTGCTTCAGTGAATAAAATGTGGTAAAAAAGACTGTGAATATAGGATGAAAAGTTGTAATGAACCCTATTCGACCAGAAGTTTTGGTTCTCTCCACCAACATTTTACTGCCACTACCATCACAGTTCCCATGTGGTATCACTGAGTCCAGTTGAAATTTCCATCCCCCGCAGGTGATTCAGATCCCTGTTTTGGCGCACCTTGGTCCCAAGAACCTGGTGGAGGTGGATGGGGTTGGTCCAGCCCCAATGCCACCCACTGTAGACCAATCCCTGGTGAAGTACTGGAGGGACAGGATTACAAAGTCCTCTGCCTATACGACCTGGTGGCAGGACAGACTCGCTGACGCCAAGGTACCAGGATATAAAACTAATGATTTATTTTAAAAAATAATTTTAAATAATTTTTAAAAAAACTGCGGTTTCTCGTCATTGATGCAGACTTCACTACTACGTCTATTATTCCCCTCTTTTCAGGTTTTGCTGGAGGATGCCCTTTTCAGTTACTCCCGAATATACTTCGTTCTGTTCCTCAATGGTTTACACTCTCTCTGCATACTGCTCTGTGAACAGGTAGTGCCCTGACTAGATGATTTCATGGAATTTGCATGTGATACCCTTGCTGCATTTTGTACTGACTGCTTCAATCGCTAGTCTGAAGGATTTAAACTTAAAGTTTCACTTTAAGGCTTTAGCAATTCTGTATGCCCTGCATTTGGCTCAACCACACTTCAAAATCAGACCAAATCGCGCACCTTTCTGATTTATCCGTTCCTCCTCAGGACTCAATCCACCACGATCTGGAAGAGACACCCTCCTATGATGCGTTCTGTGAAGCCCTTGAAACTCTGGTGGACAGCGACTTGTCGTGCTTCACCCACCCCTCGTACGAGCGCTACCACCCCGGCGAGGGGGTGAGCAACCCACTCTACGTGATCAGAGGGGGCGTGTCCGAGGGGATCAGATCAGCCTCGCAACCCACCGCCCCTCAGCAGGAGTTCGTGTGTACGGAGACTCTGCAGGTCTGATGTCCGGAGGACACTGTCAACGTGTATATTCTGAGACTTTTCTGGGGCACACTTACTGATTTCTAACACTGTTCAGCGGTTGCCAGATTCCCCTAAGTTCTACGTTTTGTCCGGTGGAGGCTTTTTAGCTTGTTTGGAGGCTTAGAGTATTCCCCCAAACCCAAAGGCCCTAAATCTAACCGTCTTCCTGATAGGGCAGCCAGATTTGGGTAGCCGGACGCCCCATAAATTTAAAATACCTTGAGTGTGCGAAATAGTGGAGACGATCTTCAATGCTCTCTAGAAATGAACGTGGACTTGTCCAAGATGAATGTCACTGGTGACCAAACATATTATGAAAGAATTATATTTACGTGCTTCAAGCGAAGTTCATTGGGCCAAAGAATATATGGCATGTCATGAAAGTGAAAAGATCTCAAAAGCTGGAGTTCAGACATTAAAAAGAATCCACTAGAAATTGGATTTATGAATTTAACCTTTGCCATCTTTGATTGTTTCGGACCTTCATAGTGTGAAACTATATCTTATAGTCTCTACAACTCAGTAATTCCAGCAGTTAGGCTTTTAGACAGTTCAGGAAATTTCTATAGCTACATAATCCATAAAAGGTTTTCTTATGTAATATTATTTGTAAGGTTTAAGATATTATCTTTACTTTTGTAGAATATTTTTCGAGATCTTTATCACTCCATATCTTTATAAAACTAAACTTTTCAGTCAGTCTTATTATATATGAAGCTCTTAATTACTGTTATACTCTACCTTTAACGGGTTGGACTCGACTTATATTGACTTAGAATGATTTTGCATGCAACATTTTCAGAGATTTTTTATAATTTTGACCTTTAATTAGTTAATTTGAAAAAATTAATTAAGAAAAATTAATTTTGTAAATTGATAATGATGATGTTATTAATTTTGATTTGCTAATTCTATTCAAACCGTGCAATTTTATATCCATTGTTTCTCTTTGCTGTGTTCGATCGTTTTTAACAAGGGGTGAAAATTTAAGATTTATTTAGATTTTAGAAATATCTAATTTTCAATTTTCTCGTATTTAAGCATGTGATATGTTTAAATCACTCAAGTCGGTGATTGTGCAATTATAAACGATCAAGATAAAGATCGCCGATAAATCATAGTGCCAACAGGGGCGTAGCCAGGGGGAAGGCGACACAGGCGGTCGCCTCCCCCTTTTTGGACAGAAAATGTGAAATATTTGATAATTTTATTGTAATGAGAGCTTTGAGCCAAGCAAAATAAGGCATTCAAAAGGTTTTGAATGTAACTCGCCTCCTCCTTTTCAACAAAAATTGCGCCTGCCGGCGCATTTCTTGTGCCCGTTGTTCCCGTATGCAGGCGCTTAATTTCCTGTTCCCCGGGGCTGGTATAAAAACACGCCGTCATTTGTTCGTCGATCATTGTCCGTCTCATTTACTGACATGATGAGTTGACGATAAAAGACTACTTTCAAGTGTCACATCGCAATACCAAAGGGCAAAGTACCAACATCATTGAATCATTTTTATGAATATTTCATTCATAAGTATAGACTGAAAACAATAATTGTGTTCGTTTTCTCTTGTCTAACATAGGTGAGCGCTTAAATTTCATGAAACAATAAAGTTCGTACGTGATCACAAATCGCACGTGCATTTTATTGCGCGCGCAACACCTGCCATGTTCTGTTTGCGCCCAACACCTGCCATGTTTTGTTTGCGCGCGTACCCATTCATTCTTGGTTGTTTCCTTTTGAGTTTTGTGCGACATCTCGTGCTCACATCAAGCGTTGCACATTATCAAGCGTTTCCATTGATAACAATAATTATATCATACGAAATCGCATAATTTCTGTCCTTGCAAGTTTCTGCAGTTTGAGTTTATGTTGCTCAACTATCACAGTCAAAGCTCACTTTAAAATAAAAGCTTGATCGAGGATTTCTCATGGTGACTATTGATATTCAGCCAAATGCAATGTACTTCTTGGGCGTCGAAATTTGTGATTTTGTTAAGATCAACTGTGCCAGCTTGAAGATAAAGAGAAGGATTACTAACCAAGATTGAAGAATGAAGATTCAGATATCGTAAATTCATCTGGTACCGGGACAAAATTTCATCTCCTACTTTCCTCAGCACAATTGCTATACTGGGCCCCCAGGGGCGTTCACCGGCAAAGTGTGCCCCCGGCCATTTTATGATTGGATCGCGCAGATGAGACCTAGAACTAAAAAATTAGCTGGGGTTATTTTTTAGTCAGATCATATTTTGGGCGTGGCCGGCCACGCCCTTTTTCGAAAATCTGTATCTTGGCCCAGGAAGGTCGTAGAGACTTCGTTTTGGGCTTAAAAGAACCGCAATGGCCATGTTTATATTAGACTTGTGAATAAACATATGCTCTAAAATGCTCAGGAACCGAGTTATTGGCCAAAAACTGATTTGAGGCGATGCGAGGGTTTAAATTGTACGATTTTTCATAACTCCGGCCAGGAAGGTCGTAGCAACTTCGTTTTGGGCTCAAAAGAAGCGCAATGGCCATGTTTATATACGACTTGTGAATAAACATATGCCTTAAAATGCTCACAAAACAAGTTATGAGCGAAAAACTGATTTTTGACAATTTGCGCTGCGCTATATTTGGACATATATGTATCAATCATTCAAATTTTCACGTAAAATCACAAATCAGCCCATTTTAGGGGTTCTTCCATCATCTGTTGTGCCGCAAATGGGATCATCAGACATTTTACGACCTCTTCCAAGCTTCAATTCATCCCCAAATGTTGGCCAAGGCCCATTTTGAGCGAAGCGCACATACATAAATTGGTCACATATCAGCTTAGATTGACCTTATCTCAGCTTTGCTGCTTCAACCAGTTCATCTGAATATCCGAATGACAGTTTATATAGATTTCAAAATGGTTTCAATGCTCTACCCCATGCCAACACCACGATAATCTTCACTTCATCAATACAATTATGCTACCCAATTATGCTACCCATTAGGTTCAAATTGGCTATACAGAATATTCCAATGACAAAAAATGTGAAAAACGCGAATAATGCTATAAATAATTGGTTCAATGGTTGGTATTTAGACTACTGCTTGGCAAATGGGGGAAGATTCTGACAGGTCATAGGATGCAATCAGCTTGTTAGGCATGACTGGCTTCCTTCACTGCTGCACATTACAGCTTGATCACAGCCAGTACAGTGGTACATGGGCCATAGGATTATACCGACTTACAACTGTCACAATTCGCATGGATGCCTGAGCAAATCCAGTGAAAAGCATTTCAGTGCAGTGGCTTGATGACCTCACTACTGACCTGTTGTCTTAACAATGACAGTCCGGTTGTTAGACAACTGGTTGTTAGGAAGTCATGTTGTTTTGCTGCTTCCTTAACTGCTGCACAATGCAGTTTGATTCAACTTCATCTCTGTCCAACGAAGGTCCCCATTATTCTCGCCCATCTGGCTTGAGTTTAACATGGAATCTCCACATGGACTGCAGATTTTGGAACCCACTAGCATTGATTAAATATACTCGTTATGCTGGTATGTCAAATACTGCCAGAAGACAGAAGGGAAACAACATAATAATGAAATTTCAACTTGGGGTGAACACCAGTTATATTCGAGAATCGAGGTAGCTTTATATTTATGCTCTAGTCGGTCCCTTACTGAGATATTGAGTCTACAAGCCTGTTAGACTGAAATTATGTAAGGAACGAAAATGAAGAAGGTCGTAGAACTACAAGGTGGGAGCCATGATGCCAGTATTTCAAATGTTGTCATTTTTGGAGTACCTACTGGCACCCAAGAACCAATCTTCAGGATGGGCAATAGTATCCTCTACGATACTATTGCGCATACGAGGGCAAGCCAAAATGGCAATCTTTGGGACATACGACTTAGTGGACTATCTTTGAACAGAAATGAAGCTGAATCCAACTACACTGTTCAGCAGTAAAGAAAATTGCCAAACAACCAGCTGCCTCACAGTAACTACCATACTGTGGTTTCTAAATCTAGAAGTGATTCCATCAAGCCCTGGACTGAAAAAAATGATTTCGACATGAAATCAAGCCAATCAAGGGTATCTCTGGTATGAATGCACATTGCACAAGGGTATCTCTGGTATGAATGTACATTGTTGCAACTGTTACAAGCTGTTTTCCTATAGGTATGTTGACAGTGCTCTTTTCTGAGGTACAGTCACCCCTCATTTGCTCATTTGGAATAACAATCATGATATGGCGCAGCCAACATGGAAATATTGGGGACTATCTAATAATAAATGGTATTATGAGATGGATCATTTAGTATATACCCATTACCTTAGCAATAGTTCATCAATGGCCATATTGTATTGAAGATTATCGTGGAGTTGGGATGAGATAGAGCATCAAACCATTTTACAATCTATATAAACTGCCAATTGCCATTCAGATATTCAGATAAACTTGTTAAAGCAGAAAAGCTGAGATAAGGTCAATCTAAGCTGATATGTGACCAATTTATGCCTATGCGCTTCGCTCAAAATGGGCCTTGGCCAACATTTGGGGATGAATTGAAGCTTGGAAGAGGTCGTAAAATGTCTGATGATCCCATTTGCGGCACAACAGATGATGGAAGAACCCCTAAAATGGGCTGATTTGTGATTTTACGTGAAAATTTGAATGATTGATACATATATGTCCAAATATAGCGCAGCGCAAATTGTCAAAAATCAGTTTTTCGCTCATAACTTGTTTTGTGAGCATTTTAAGGCATATGTTTATTCACAAGTCGTATATAAACATGGCCATTGCGCTTCTTTTGAGCCCAAAACGAAGTTGCTACGACCTTCCTGGCCGGAGTTATGAAAAATCGTAAAATTTAAACCCTCGCGTCTCCTCAAATCAGTTTTTGGCCTATAACTCGGTTCCTGAGCATTTTAGAGCATATGTTTATTCACAAGTCTAATATAAACATGGCCATTGCGGTTCTTTTAAGCCCAAAACGAAGTCTCTACGACCTTCCTGGGCCAAGATACAGATTTTCGAAAAAGGGCGTGGCCGGCCACGCCCAAAATATGATCTGACTAAAAAATAACCCCAGCTAATTTTTAAGTTCTAGGTCTCATCTGCACGATCCAATCATAAAATGGCCGGGGGCACACTTTGCCGGTGAACGCCCCTGGGGGCCCAGTATACTAAGGTCAATAAATATTGATCGAACTCAAATTGCTCATTGTCAATTGTCAACTGCTTAAAGAAAAATGTCAATTTGATTGAAACCTAATCAAAATTTGATGGAGATTTCCAAGAAAATCGATAGAAATTCATGCACCTCTTGTCATTGACAAGTTTGAGGGAATTAAAGAATAACGAAGTTTTTGAAAAAGAATCAATTTCCAAGTTTCAACATTAGGATGGACAGAGCATTGAACCGGAATACCTGTAAGTTGCAGTGCACATTGTACAGGATGCCACTACACCACGCTATACTGGCGCGAGTGATATTATAAAGGAGCAGGAAATGATGGAAAAAGTGACATACCACGGATCGCATACGACCAAATTCGGTCGCGCGCAGCACACCACCTATTTCAGATTTAACAGTACGCATAAAGGTAGTATACACACAACCCCCACAAAACACGATCTCTGCTAACCTTTTCTCAATGCCTTTTTGTAAAACAAAAACGCGATTGGGAACAGGAAAAAATCTGGCTACGCCCCTGAGTGCCAACTACCACGGGGTAGGTATCCGACTATCTGATACAATCAGTTTAATCGTAACTAGTATTCAGTATCACACACACACTGAAACGGGAATTTATTCAGAACTTTAACTGGTCATGTTGAGCTTCAATTTTAGAATCATGATTTTACATGGGGTGCACTGGTAACTTAATTTGCAGTTTTAGACACTAGTTAAAGATTTCACAAGATTTTTATCTCTAAAGTGCTGGATTTGGAATTCAAATTCAATAACTGCAATTATAAAAGTTTTTCAATGGGTATCCATTTTAAATGCTCACCACTTTAATCTTCCCGATTATATTTTTAATTTTAGTTGCGAAATGATCCATTATGATTGACGATAGTGTGCACTGTGCATTATAATCAGCGGTTATTATATAAACATATAATACCAACGTTAGTGGGAGCTTTTTTGGTGCAAGTATCCACTGACAATTGAAGGTTGTGAAAGTTACAGGAGATAAATTCCAAGAGCTTTTTCGCATCAGAAGTTTATGTTATAGTGAGTGGGGAAAAAGTGAGGAACAATCAACCAAAAATCGGTTATCCATCATAATATGGTGAACTGTTCGAAAACCCATATGGTCAATCCTTTTTCTCAGAACCTCTGGCTTCTGGGCCTGCGCCCCCAGACGCCAGACGATAAAATGTCACAAAAAACACACTACCATGTTACAGTAAAATCCAAATCATTCTCACCCTATTTGGGTAGATTGCAACTACACCACGGTAATTTCAATTCCACAGCAAGATCAATCTGAAAATATTAAAGTTTAACCTCTGGCTTTCGAGTGTGCTACACCTCATTATTTAAGCTATGCCGAAATTCAATTTTTAGGCCTCGGAAACCAAATTGGTCCGAAGAAAATGCTTTTACTTGTCATGATTTATGCATACATTAATGTTGCTATTTATCAAGATTTGAATCGTATTAAACCAAGTTAAATTCTTCTCTGCAGCAATGCATATTAGCCCATATTATTTTTCTTGAGAACAAATAATTACAATGAAACAATATCATATCTATCTGCAATATTTCATGGATTTAATCGCACTATAATAGGTTAAAACGTCTTCAGATAAATACAAAAAGGTAGCAATTTATATCGCAAAAGTAGCTACAGATTTTTAGTTGCAACATGATTAACACTAAGGGGTCGTTCACATATTACGTAATCACCTAGGGGGAGGGGGGTTTCCGAATGATTACGTTACATGTTATTGTAGCAAATACAACTACTGTAAACTTGATCACGAGGGAAAGGGGGGTTAAAATCTGCCAAAAATTGATTGCGTAATATTATGTTAACGATCCCTGATTAGCTTACTGCTTTCATAATTCATATGTCCTAAAACTTAATTCCTCCTTAAAGTTCCGATTGTCAAATACTTTATCTCGGCGAGATATTAACATCTGAAGCCAAGTTTTCTGTCCAATTTCCATCTCGAGGCGCCAAACATTCGTATTCACAGAATCGAGTGCTTCGTCTCTGTATGTTTTCACATCTGATACTGTTATAGTGATACATATACGAGCTATGAGTCATCAAGATTCATGATCATCGCGTCATAGTTCGACCCTAACTCACTACGTTCATACTGTTGTGGCGATGTCTGTTGTCTGAAGGCAGAATAATCATTAAATTTATTATTACCCTGCAGTGTAATTACTTTTGGAATTTTTGAGCAATATTAATCATGTAATATCACCGTACCCAGCAGTTGAATTACTGTCAAGTGTGTAATTACTATACCTCAACTGTTGAATTACTATTCAAGTGTTGAATTACTATTCACAACTGTTGAATTACTACTGTTGAATTACTACAAATTTTCTGAAACGGCCATTCGCACGATTCTAACCTATTTGCTATCTCTGTGCAGATGTAAATAGGAGAATAATAAGCTTCCATGATATCTGTTATCGCACTTTTCATATAAAAAACGATTCGATATAATTTATTCTTAACCGTGTATATACTGTAAAACAAGATAAAATAGCGATAAGGAACACAATAATATGTGTTATATTCTTAATGGTACATTTGGTAGCACAAGATAAAGTAAATAGGAGCTCAATAATATATAAAATACGATATATCTTAATAACGATATTATAGGGCAACACAAGATTAAAGATAAAATAGATAAAAGAGTAAAAGGAACACTATCTCACTATCGTATACACCTAAATGGCGCCACCCAGACGAGCTTGATAACTCCATTCGTGTTTCAATGTTTATCTATCTAGTCTTAGAGATATGACGCAGACTTGTGGCGCCATATATAGGGTGTATTGCTCCGTTTTATCAAATTCAACTACATTATTTCTGTTCGCCGTCATTTCTATCTGTCAATGTTCGTTACTTATTTTAGATCGGTATGAAGATAATGATTATGGCGCAAAACTTATTGTTCAACTGAGGAGTACTGCATACCTACATTTTGATGCACTCTAAAGATTTAGCTGACTACATTCACATGTGATCGTGGTTTTCTTTAAGGGCAGATTCTATACGAGATCCGCATAAGATTGTAGCCCTCGAGTCAGTTGTTAATGGTTGTGGTGTGAATTGTTTTGTTTTCGATTGACTGCTTAACTCTCATGATTCATGTTTTTTATGGCAATGAAAGATCACAACAAAATTTTTGTTAAGTACATATACATACACTACGTCATACAATAACAGTATGCATCAATGCTGGCCGCTGGTTCTATCATTTGGACTTTTGAACTCATTCGCTGAATTGACCTTAACACGATGATGATGTGATTCTGACTAACAAATCACTGGTAAATTTGTCCAAAATTCTCGCCTGTTTCAAATATGAAATAGTGTACCCATTCTTCATAAAACATTGAGTTCGAATACTTATTAAGTTTCAAACCGTCTACTTTGATTGATGCGTATATGGCAGGGTAATAATACAGTAAATACACACTTGGGTGTGTAAATTACCATCGTAATTGCACTCGCAAGCTCGTGCAATTACTCCAATAAATGCACTCGCAAGCTCGTGCATTTATTGCATGAATTCCACTCGCAAGCTCGTGGAATTAATGTGGTAATTACACACCCAAGTGTGTATTTACCGTATATTATTCAACACGTTATTTATACTTCAAATCTACTAAAGTAATACCTCATGAATATGAGATAAAACTATTTAACCAAAATGAAAGCATAAATAAATTTTGAATGAGAATAGTTAATGTTATAGTTTCCAAGAACCATTACCAAGACTTATAAACGTATTGCAAGTAGTCTGGTGGAAACCTACTTAATGTAATTAATGTATCATCAAATGCTTACCCTCTTGAAAGTGTAAGGCTTCTTCTTGAGGTTGAGATTTGCAAAATGTAATCCTATCTGAAAAGGATCAGAGATGAAAATGAATTATTGACAATTATTACAACGTTTGTTGTCCTTATCTCATCAAACAGTTATGATAGGATTAGGAAACTTAAATACTAAAATCTTGAAACTCAACTACCGCTATCACGATTTCCGTCGATTAACTATATTAATAATTTCAAAGTGTTCGTGCATCTGTGTATGTATGTATGTGTGTAATGCGTTTGTAAGAAGTGCATTTGATATTTTTGATCGTTTTTTTAGGGAAAATCTTCACCCAATTAAGAGGATTATTCATATCTATGATAAATTTGAATTGGACTATCCTTTAATTAGTTATTCGCATATTATAAATATCATGCGTTTACTAATGCTAATATATGCTGTTTGTGTATATAGGTGATCTCAAATTACAAAGTATGTTGTGCGGTGCATTTCCGCGAATATCTGTAATCCTCGGTAAGCGGATAAGCATGTTAAGGTGATACCTAGGTGATTCAATCACATTCAATGATGACGTCATGAAGAAGTAGCTGTTGGCTGAGCCTGGATACAAAACGAACCGCAGGTTGATTGTTTCCGCGAATCTTCGCGGGCAAACGCTAGTGTAATTATAATATTGATACAATCCCACTTTTCGAGCTGTGCAACCACCTCGGATTGGTATCGGCATTGCACAATTTGAATAACTCTCAAATTGATAAGGTATTGCTAGACAGTAGATCCCACCCATGAGTACTGACCTGTCTGCGGAACTGTTCCTTCCTCACTGCGTATATGATGGGGTTGGTGGCAGGTGGTAGGTAGTGGCAAGCGTTAGCCCACTTCAGCAACCCGGGCGTTAACCGGAAGGGCAGTGATGGTACCTTAGCCCAGATCACGTAAATCTGTGGACCATGGAGTGAGTGGGATTATGGAATGACGTCAGAATTATTGATTTATAAGGAAAGTACAAATTTCGTCGAAATAATGCAATGTTCCCGTTATTTCAAGTTGACAGCTGGTTCATGTTGGTGATATGGTAAGGTTTACGAGGTATAATTTACTTTTAGGCATAAGTAACCTGAAAGGTAACGTCGAGGAAGCTGGAAGGAAACCAAGATATCAAGTACATGAGGATGACCAGGAACATGGTCAGGGCGGCCCTCGTCGCTGCCCTTATCCGCATCTGAATTATTTTTTATTTATACTCGGCGTATTAGAAATTGTCAAATTGGTGGATTGCTTCGATTTTCCACAGCCTATCACGAGATCTCTCTCAATGCGAACGTCAGATACAACCATATGATTGGTCCATTCGGTATCACATACGAAGGAGATCACGTGATAGCCTGTCGAATATCCAAGCAATCCGTCAATTTCTAATACGCCGGTTATAAATCAAGACGCTGCAATGGTGGAAATTGCAGCTCCAATCACAAAATAGAAATGTTCCGTGCAAACTATAAAGTTTGGAATGGAATTAGTATATGGTGAAAATTCTTTTAAAAAGCTTGATTGATTTCCACTTTCATGTTCCAAAAGCTACAACTACATTTATGTTTTCTTAATGAAAAAGTTTGCTAAAGTGCTACAGTGAATAATAAGTTGTTTTTTTCAGAGATGCCACCAATACGGAATTGAAAGACTCGTATGGATTAGGAATCATGCTAGTGGACATTGATCATGGCTGCTATGCTGGATTGCTTATTAGAGCAGTGAGAGCAGTGAGTTTCCTCTCTTTTTGAACGTATTCCATCGTTTTGAGACGATAATGGTTTTATGAGTGAATTGGATATTTGGATGTTTCTGAGGTTGTATTCATGCTTCATAGTATGATGCCAATATTGTCAGTTTTATTTTTCTGAACGTGCTGCAATGCTGCATCTATATTCGGTTCAAGAGTAATCCGCCGGCCGGACATATGACGTCACTTAGTACTGGTTAATATTTGGACATACCTTCATAAGCAAACATGTATTATCAATTTACTAATTTACACTATAAATTTCTATCAAATATTCCCAATGTTCCACTTCTAATGTCAAGTGGTAATGATAAAAGGTTGATAGGTTTTAGCTATGACGCTTATAAATAGAAAAACTAAAATATATTTTAATTTGATACCATCGCTAAAAAATTGTCAGAGATCTATAGTTATAGCTAAATTATGCCTTATATTTATGACTTATTGCTATATCATGAACACATTGAATTTGACATGTATCAACCTGATTGACATTGCTGCGTTGGCCCAGGAAGCTCCTGTTCTTGATAGTTCTGAATATGAGGCAGTAGCATGTGATGATGTTGAATAGTAGGATTCCTCTAAGGGCGTACTGAAAAACAAAAAAGGATGATTCAACATTGAGTTATGATATTATCTGCATTGCAATTTTATGATCGATAAGAAAAAACTTTAATCAATTTCAATTTTCATATATCGTGAAGAAAATTGTTGAACATTGGAAAATGAATAACTATTGTATCCTTTAACATTTCATTCAACATCGAAATATTCAAGGCGATAATTTTTGAACTTACCTTCAGTTTAAATTTTTTTCAGTTGGGGGGGGGGTTCATGACATTTTTTCCGTCAAATGAGCAGTACCTTACGAGAAAAATTAATGTGGGGCAATAGTTCTGGGGATCGTAATTTTGGGGGGTTCGAAAATATGGGGATTTTTTTTCAAAAATCGCCAAATTTCGTACCCGTTTGAATTGTCTCACTCACCTGACTGATACTAAATCTTCTGACGAACTCATTTATTTGTACTCTCACGACGCAGGTGCTTAGATCGGGGTGGTATTCTGACTTGTTTGACAGTGTCATGGGCAGACAGTAGCTTGCCATAGCTAGCCATACTATCAGTATCACCAGCATCAACTTTCTCTTCGTCACGTAGTACCTGAGCAGGAATTTTAGTGCTGAAACGGCGGTCTTTTTTTACATTACATAACTATAGGACAGCATCATTCACCTTGAGAATCCTATTTGTCGGGTTTGATATGCTACATCTCTAATATAATTTCGCAACCTCTGTAATATTATTATCATCATAATTATGTACGTCGTAACGTCTTTTGTCCTTTTTGTGGACACATTTTAGGGCGCGCGCGTGCAGTATGGATATAGACGCGCGCGTTGCTATGGTTACATATTGAGCGCGCGTTCATTTCTGTTTACTGCTGCTTTGAATACGTTGATCCGTAAATTTTGATCAGATTGGAATTTTTTGATGCGGTAAAAAGTATTTTGTTGATTTGAAATTTGCGAACGAGGTGCTGCGTAGCAGCGCCGAGTGAGCTGTGTATTTGCAGGCCCAACGGGCCTGCTAGTCTCTAATATAATTTCGCAACCTCTGTAAATTCATTTTTCGTCCTTTTGTGGACTGTCACGTTTTTAGTCCTTTTGTGGACACAGTTTAGGGCGCGCGCGTGCAGTATGGATATAGGCGCGCGCGTTGCCATGGTTACATATTGCGCGCGCGTTCATTTCTGTTTAATGATGTTTTGAATACGTTGCTCCGCGTAACTTTTGAACGGGTTGGAATTTTTTGATGCGGTAAAAAGTGTTTAGTTGATTCGAAAGTTGCGAACGAGGTGCTGCGTAGCAGCGCCGAGTGAGCTGTGTATTTGCAGGCCCAACGGGCCTGCTAGTCTTATATATAATTTCGTAAGAGCACGTGAATAATGTTTGTTTGTGCGGGCGCACAGTTTAAATTTGAGCTTGCCAAGAGAATATCAAGAGAAACAAAGGCTAAGATGCGCATAATGGTACCGTTGCTATGGATACAGATTTTTTTGCACGTGCAGATTACGATCAGTTCTATGCGAGTGCTTTCAATTACGCTACGATTGTTAAATGCTGTAGATACTTGAAAATTTTTGACGTTTTCTTAACGTCAAATTCAAGATCTCAAGATGGAGAATGGGCATAACTTGAATAACGGAGGATATTTCAGATGGATTGCTTTCATTGTGGCAGAGGTTGGTAGATAATCAAAGTTGAGTCTGTGAAAACAATAGTAACTGCGCAGTTGTGAAATAAACCGTTAAGGTTACAAGGTGTGCACAATTCAATTGAGTCGAATGTAGGCGTAAGAGTTTTCGAAGACAGTTCCTGGCCTGTGAACAAAACAAAGTTTTCCAATGTCAGTGTCAGTATGAGAATCAGTTGTCAGAATAAACATCATCTTGCAATCAAAACGGAACGCTGGAACAAAACTCACATGGTTTAGCACTTATAAGACTAACCGACGAATTCGATCTATTTTCCACTCTGCTCCTTCATAAAGTTTTTTCTTTAATATTTGATTTTTGCACATAACTTTCGACTTTTGATCTAATTGGAATTTTTTCCCTCCCCATTGGCCTTTTTGTGAATACAAAAAGGCAAATGAGAGGGTTGGCAGAGATCGTGGTTTGGGAGGGTGAGAATAGGGATATGTGTATATCAGGTCCTGATTTGCAATACAACTACTGTAATTTCTGGAAAGTGCCCGGATTGCTCCTTTATAATATCAGTCGCGAAAATGTCCCTCCCTCCGTCCTTCCGTCCGTCCCCTCATCACAAATCTTCAAAATCACGAATTTCATAATAATTGGCTGTCGGTTGTCAAAACTTTAGTTTGACTTGGTCCATCCGTGGAAAATGCTCAAATTCTATAAAATTATGATAAATTCCAAATTGAAGGGCTGTTGTAGAATTCGTGACTTAAAATCTTAGGAGTGAGTTGGGCTATGGATTGAGGGATAAGATGATAAGCTTCGGTTCTCAATTAGTTTTAGTACCAATCTGTTTCAGTTTCACTATTCGACTGTAAGCTGAATTCGACTAAGTCCAAAAAATACGGTGGGCCGAAGTGATTTGTGGAAGACGAATGAATCTTTTCGGAACGAGAGACAGCATTGAAACAGAAAGCATGAAAATTTAATTTTGAAGATCAGATGAAAAGTGACATCAACAGTCAAGAAAATACAGCGCGTTAATAAACGGTTACACAATCTGGTGCGAAGCGTAAACCAATTCAACGAAATGGCGCGAAATCTACAACGAACTGATTACAACAACTTGGTACGTAAGAACGCGCGCGCAAGAATTTCAGAAGAAATGGCACGTGTCAATGCATGTTCTCGGTTGTCGCGCGCAGCATTGGTGCAATATTTATACTCCTACTAGGAGTACTTGTTCTATAATGATGCTAAGGTTCCATCAAGCACCGCCGGGGAGGGAAATTAAGCGCCTGCATACGCGGGTACATCCCACAAACAAGAATTGAAGAATTAAGCCCGCTGCAGGCGCAATTCTTGTTTGATGCGGTAAACAGTATCCAATCAATTCGAATGGCAGTGTTTAAAACTTGCGAACGAGGTGCTGCGTAGCAGCGCCGAGTGAGCTGTGTGTTTGCAGGCCCAACGGGCCTGCTAGTCTTATATATAATTTCGTAAGAGCACGTGAATAATGTATGTCTGTGCGGGCGCACAGTTTAAATTTTAGCTCGCCAAGAAAATATCAAGAGAAACGAATGCAAACGGGAGAAATGAGGTGCCGTTGCTGTGGAGTAGGATATTTGTGCACGTGCAACATAAAGTAGTTCGTAAAGTAGTGTTACTGATACGTTAGTGATTAAAGCTGTCGAGATGTTGCTTTTAAATGTTGATGTTTTTAAATTTGTAGTTAATGAGGCATGTATGAATATTTTGGACGAAAGTTATCGGAAGTTTAGGAAAGTAGGAAGTTATTGCAAAAAATATCTAAACAGTAGAGTTCAACCGACGAAATAAATTCGCATCGAACGATGTTCCTACGTCTCGGCCTGTTTCAAAATTAATGAGAAGTTCACGAAGTTGGATTCAGAGCACTTCACGTAAACGTAAGGGAAAACAAAATTGTTGAACTAACAAAACGCGACGCGCGCGCATTTTAATCTTGCTCGCAACGCAGAAAATCTGCGCGCGTCGCAAAGTTATTTCAGATATAGTTACGAACTTGCAAAACAAAATGCGCGGCGTAAAATTATGAATTTGCCTAAAATTAATTTTTAATTTATTTCCATTTCTTACGCAGCTTTATTCAGTATAAGAATGAAGGAAAAATCATAATTCACGGTAAGACCAGTCAAACAATGCGTCATTGCGTCAGTGTTCCCTAATGCCTAACCACGAGCGCGTCGCAAATTTCGTCGTTTGCTCTTTGACATCAACATTCACCTTTGCGTCATCAGACAACGCACTTCGGCAACTTCAGTTCCTATCAACCAATCTTTTTACTTTTTACGTCATATTGCTGGCTTTTGGTTTCATCTAACCACATGCTTACGTGCGCACGGCCTGAGGAGGAACGACGGCACGCCGCGCAGAATAGGACGCTGGTTAGGGCAAGCTGTTGGTAACTTGGTAAGAATTTGCGAACGAGGCGGCGCGTAGCGCCGCCAAGTGAGCAATGTAATAGCAGGCCCACCGGGCCTGCTAGTATTACCATAATAATAAAGTAAATTCACACGTGAATAATGTTTGTGCGGGCGCACACTATTAAATTAGAGCTTGCCAAGGAAATATCAAGAGAAAGGAAGGCTAAGCCCGGCTTATTCCCGCCGTTGCTATGGATACAGATATTCTGCACGTGCAGATTAATCGCGCGCGCGTTCTTTACGGTTTAATGCTGTTTTGATTTCGGAGCTTTTGGTGTGATTAGAATTTTTTGATGCGGTAAAAATAATTTAGTTGATTTGAGTTGCGGGGTTTGAAATTTGCGAACGAGGTGCTGCGTAGCAGCGCCGAGTGAGCTCTGTGTATGCAGGCCCAATTACGGGCCTGCTAGTTACCATAATAAAATGAATTCACACGTGAATAATGTTTGTGCCGCCGTACACAATTAAATTTGAGCTTGCCAAGATGATATCAAGAGAAAGGAAGGCTAAGCTGGGCTTAGTTGCGCCGTTGCTATGGATACAGATATTCTGCACGTGCAGATTATGATCAGTTCTATGCGAGTACTTTCTGATAGGTTGTTGATTGCTGCGTTTTAGCGTTTGAACGAACGAAGTGTTTACTGTTTTCATTTGAAATTCAAGATCTGGAAATAGAGAACGGGTATGGCTATTTCCGTTAGCATCTCTTCATAAATCAATGACAGACGTTGGTCGATTTAAATCAATTCTGAGTTGATGGTTAACGGAAAAATGTGAATTTACAGCAATTTAAGATTGAACAAAATCAAATTCAAATTGAATCGAATTTGGGCATAGCACATTGCACTTTTGGAATACTGCTCTTGGCGTAATAAATCAATGCTTTGATTCAACGTTCAGTATGAGTACGATACTCGGTTTTAATTTTCAGATTTAAGTTCATCATACAAGAACAAATTATAATGATCAAAACTTGCACGGTCCAGCATCACTAAAAGTAACTAAAGAATAATGGTCAAGTTTGCTCCTTCATAAACTTTTTAGAGCTTATTATTTGGTCCTGTATCATCTGGCAGGCCCAACGGGCCTTTCTAGTATTACCATAATTCACTTTTTTGAGCTCAAATTGTCATAATCGATCGAACCAGTGGTTTTCGTGGATTTTTTATAATCTTTAAAACCTCACTCCCATACTTTATGGTATGATATAATATACTCGCGTTGCTCGTATATTATTCCATGATTAATTCACTCACTTGCGTTTGTGAATTAATCACATATAAAAGCCTTGGACCTGCGTTCCTCGGCTTTTATATGCCATAAAGTATGAGCGTTCCGGTTTTAAAGCTCGTATAATGTAAGTGTTCTTATCGCACGGTAATAACTCGCGAAAATGGTGTTATGAATATTGGTCAATTTACCTGTACTTGAATGGGTGGTTGATAGCCATGTAAGCATCGGTAGAAATCAGAGACAGAATGACTTGGCACACATTGAAGTTAACAACGGACATGTATGCGTGGATTGTGCACCAAATTTGTCCAAATACCCAGGTGCCTGTCCATGAACTGAAGCGGAAAAAGGGTACTAATACAAAACCAGGTATGAAAACCGGATCCAATTAGGTATAAGTGGTAACATGGCGAAGTCGTTACCGTATGCTGTAACTTACTCGGCCGAGGCGAAGCGGAGGTTCAGTAAGTTGGATAATCCGATAATAAACGAGGTGGCCGAGTTAGTATAGCTACCTAAGTGAGTTGCATAGTTTACCTGACAGCATTTGCTGAAAGTAGAGCAACGCTTGAGACGAGATCCACCAGTGCTAAATTAGCTATCAGCAAATTAGCTACTGTCCTGAAACGGGCATAGATATCGGTAACATCTCTTTTATCATGGCAAAGTACGGTCCAATGATATACTGTTCCCGCCTGAAGATTTTCACAAAATTTCTTTGCATTCATCGTTTAATTCTTCGAATTTCACCCCTAGTAATTTGCGACATGCGCCCTAAGATAGTAAAATGCAATGGCTTATCTTAACGTCAAATAATATTTCTGCTCACTTGAGGCCGGTTCCAGTTAGCACCAAGCAAATGGTTGAGGTGTTCCCAAGCACTGAGAATATACAGAGTAGGGTCATCAACATGAAGTAGAGCGTGTCCCGTTCTTCCATGTTCTCCATGTTTCTTATCACTTGAGGAGAAGGAAGATTGAAGGTTCAATAATCAAATTGTGTGAGAGAGCGGTCAAATCAACCAAATCAATATGGAAGCAAGTAAATATATCATCCTAAACACCTTGCCCTAATATCATTGCATTCAGCCCACGAACGTGCGACCTGAAAAATCTAAAATCACGATTGCAAGATCATACCAACTCCTAAGATCATACCAACTTAACTGTTAACAGCTTTACGATTCATCATTATTTGCTTTCAATAAGCGAGGGATCCAAATATCTAATGAAATAACTAGGCACTTAAACGTCTTAAACTTGTAAGAACTTCTAATATAATAATAGCTTCGTGCATTGAGGGACGTGCACGTAACCCATATGTAAGCACAATGCCAATGCATCGATCGATGAATGATGATTTGATCGATGAATTGATTAAGACGCGCATTTTCACATAGCGTGCAAATAACTTTCCTTAGAATTCCCGTCGAAAGTACAGCATTTTTACGCGTTTTTATCGATCGATACATGTGAATACATATGAATACCGCTCGAACCGTGGGAGACGTTGCACAAAAGGACCATTTTGTTATAATGCTGCACGGGCGTTATTCCGGATAAAAGCGGAACCTCTCAAGAAAGTTCTGACTTTCCATCGGCAACTGTAAAACTTAACTATCACCATTCATTGACCATTGTTACATATATTATTCTACCGAAGGAGATTGATAGATGGAAGGAAAATTGAAAGAACCTATAGAAGTTTAAAGACGCACTATTCGCGCGTTCATTTTCTATTCAGTTTCTATCGAAAGCAAAATCAAGTGTATTGGCCGTCTTTATAGATCCATGCTTGTACATGCGTACTATTGTTTTATAGGCGAAAGCAACTTTTCACTATAATCTCTATAACCCTCCACAGAAGATTTTATAATACTGCGATGGGATATGCAACCTATCAGAACACATAAACGGTCAATATAAACACCATATATAATATAATGAATATCCATACAAGTTACATATTCATTAACTCGCACTTATAATGTCGGTAACGTGTCCCCCATAATATCGACCGTGGAAATGAAAGTCCTCTCAAAATAATGATATTGATATTATTTTTATTGCCATTGAGATTTATCATGTGTTACACTGCTCTGTCAACAGAATTGTACTTAATATCAATAATATTGCGCTAGACGGAGAATGCGATGTACAGACAAATCAGTCGGAGGGCCTCACTCCTTCACTCACTCTGCGCTGAGTCACGGGTGCACATGCCCAATGCCCACGTACTCCAACAGGCATATAAACATTGCTTTCTCGGAATGAATCAAACAATGAACGCCAAAAATTGTTTTTTGATGGCCTTTTTTAAATAGGTATCAATATGAAAGCCTCTTATATCTTGGATATGCCCTATAAAAGTTTATCGCGTCCCAGATAATACATTAGTGTCAAACAACCCTAGACAAATTATGATATCGACATTGTGTAGCATCATCGCATATTATTGTATAATAATCGAACTATATGGTATTTTGGTGCCATAAAGATTAAACCGTCAAACCGAGGGAATTTAAGTATAGCACGCGACGCAACTCTGCCAAATCATTTCTATTATTGTGCCTAAAATGTGAAAGTTCTTTGCTGTTGATGGTTGACGCGTGAAGGAAATGCATCCCTTTAAAGGCGATACGTTTCCTGTCAAATAATTCCTAACGTGTACTTCATGCAGCAATGAAATTAAACTATTGCGTATGTCAAACAACTAATTCATTGCTTTCATGACAGTTGACGATTCAACAGTTCAACTAGGAAGTGGTGACGCGAAATTCTATTAAATGATTTTATTACGAGATTATAGTATAATTTGTTCACAAAGAAATTCAATGATCGATCAAAAATTGCCATAGGCATATACTTACTAACTTGGTAAATTGGTACATGATCTACTAGAGCTCCATTCCAGAGCTTTTTTAATCGCCAGCTGTGACGTTGCTATAATTATTGTCCTATATTGATGTTCTTTCTAATTAACGTAAATTTTAATCCGAGCACCATTGCAATTTATACAGCATTTTAAACTATAGGTTTGCAAAACTAATCAACTTGAGACCCAATGAAGTCCCCAAGTTCAGAGTTCTTATCAGCGGAGAAATGCTGCTTTGCGCCACTATAGCTAAGTAGCTATAATAGTGGCGCGATAAATCGTGACCGAATTTCAACCACATTTTAGCCATTTATAAAATCAGTATTTATAGAATACAATCGGACCCGTATAGATATTATTATTGGGTCTCAAGTTGATTAGTTTTGCAAACCTATAGTTTAAAATGCTGTATAAATTGCAATGGTGCTCGGATTAAAATTTACGTTAATTAGATAACTATTGGGCCCATATTGCGATACTTTCCGAGGGTGCAGCCCGAGGGATGTATTCATGTATCCATTGTATCCAGTTTGAGTTTAGACACTCGCCCTTCGGGCTGCGGATCTTAACCAGTATGAACAGTATCAGACAAGTTTTTCAAGTGTCTATGTACCATAACAGACACCGATGAAAAAGTCAAAGGGTGCTGTATTTAAGGTTTACATCACAGACCGTTATTCTAGTAAACATTCCAGCCCGCATGACATTTCATAAGATG
The DNA here is from genome assembly GCA_011033025.1 of Beroe forskalii. Taxonomy (NCBI): domain Eukaryota; kingdom Metazoa; phylum Ctenophora; class Nuda; order Beroida; family Beroidae; genus Beroe; species Beroe forskalii. Next base: position 148,405 of record WFMF01000143.1, read on the forward strand.
AAGACGTTAGTGTATTGATTGAATGATGGCATTTGGTGGTGCGATTTTCAGACTTGAATGACCCTTTGGTAATTTTGCGAACAACCGTTAAATTGGGTCATTTCAGGGATATGTAAACGTGTGGATTTGGTGCGCGGACAGAACATCACCCGGGCAAGACGCCACCCGGACATAACACCACCTTAGAGCACAAATTGCGCGATGGGAACGCTCGTGCGTAATCCTGTGACACAATTTCACGGTTAGGGATAGGACGTAAGGTCCGCACGAGCGTTCCCATCGCGCAATTCGTGCTTTAAGGTGGTGTTATGTCCGGGTGGCGTTTTGTCCGGGTGGTGTTTCGTCGCACCATCGTGGATTTACGTCTCTGTTTTGGGATGGTAGTTCTCGTATAGAGATTGATTCCCTTTACGAGTAGGATTCTCGTTAAGAGTTTGATTCTTATAAAGAGTTTGATTCCCTCTAGGGGTATAACGGGATGAGACCCGTCTGTGGGTTTGTTTAGGCTAGAGAACCCACGAAGACCAGAGTGAGTGAAGGATGATGTGAAGTAGGGTTTGCAACCGATATTATCGGCGATAAATTATCGGCGATAAAACTTGAAAAATAATTATCGGTTATCGGCGATAAAATCTGACCGATAATAACGATAATTTGATGAGCAAAACCTACCACCGTTTGAAGAAGTTTCCTGACACCACTCAAGCACTCAATAACCCCAACATCACATTACCCCGACTTCACTTTTCCGTGGCACAACTTCAAACTATGGCACCACCTAACCCTGACACCAATCAAATCTGACACCACATTACCCCTAAACCCCTTTTCCCTGGCACCACTTTACCCGGAAACCACTTTATTATGGTGCCACTTAAACCTGACAGTGACATCCCCTCAACCTTGTCAACACTTCACCCTGAAGCCACTGAGCCCTGATGGCGGTTTTCCCTGACACCAATTCTCCTGACACCCATTAAACCTGACACCACTTTATCCTAACACCACTTAACCATGACAGCAGTTTACCCTGCCATCAGTTCACCCTACCACCAGTTTTCTCTTGCAATTCTTTACCCTGACACCAGTTAACGCTGACACCACTTTACCATGACACCATTTTACTCTGACACAACTTTACCATGATACCATTTTACTCTGACACAACTTCACACTGAAACCAGTTCACAGTTACTCTGCTGAATCGATAAGCTTTCCATCTTTTATGGGTCTCAAGATATGCCTATTGCCTGTTTAAAGAGGGTACACTTTTGTCCCGAAATGTGTCCTCTATATGTATGTATGTATGTATGACGTATGTATGTATATTGTATGTATGTATGTATGTATGTATGTATGTATGTATGTATGTATGTATGTATGTACTATGAGGTACAAAGTAAAACTGCGATGGTTCCCAACTCTAAGTTTCACGAAAAGTAAGAGTACTTATCGATCTTCAAGGTGCAACCGATCTTCGGTAAAAATGACGGAAGTGATATCGAGATTACTCCTTTAGAAAACTCCCTCCTCACAAAAACACAAATTATAAAAGCCCAAATTCGGCCAAAATGTGAAAATCTCCACGACTCAGTTGGATAAAAGTTATAAAATTGATATTGACTAAAATCTGCGTTTAAAATCTGGAAATTTGTGAAATTTTGAAAATCTTTAAAACTGATGAAATACTAAAACACTGTATGTATGTATGTATGTATGTATGTATGTATGTATGTATGTATGTATGTATGTATGTATGTATGTATGTATGTATGTATGTATGTATGTAATGTATGTATGTATGTATGTATGTATGTATGTATGTATGTATGTATGTATGTATGTATGTATGTATGTACAAAGTACCAAGTAAAACGATCGGGTTCCAACTCAAAGTTTCATGTACTTACGTACAATCTTCAGGGATGTTCCCAACTGGGCAATAATTACGGAAATGACATAATGGTATTACTCCTTTATAAAATCACACCAAACCCAATTTCTCATAAAAACTAAAATCTAAGACATGGGAAGTATTTTGGAACGAATTATGGCAGTTGCTGTGTCGTAAATTTAATTAACTTAAAACGGTCGTTCAATTTATAAAATTATTTGTCAGATTAAAATCAATGAAAATACCAAAACACTGCTTCTCAAGCTGAAAATGACGACAAAATTCGTAAAAAATAATAAAATTTAATAAAATTTATAGTGATGGTACGGAAGATTTATTAAATTTAAGTAAAAATTTCCTTCTGTGTCTACATTTATAAACAATTTCCGTACGTTTATTAATGCACGGGTTTTTGAGAATAAAAAGTTTCTCTGTTAAACACAAGTTACAGTGCTTTGAGCCCGGACGGTAGCTCTTACATTTCGCAACTGTTTTCCATTTAATTTCGTATTGAATGTTCTTACTTCTTAATTCCCATATTAATTTCGATAATTCCGTCTCGTTTTTATATTTCTCAGTCCTAAATGATTGCCTATGATTGTTCCACCGCGTTTTAAAGTCCTTCTCGGCAAGTCCGAAGTACGTGTGTGATCCCCCGTCCTCAGTCAACACGTCCGCCTGGTAGATGGACGAGGTCGTCAGACAGTGTCCCTGCAGTGGACAATTTGGTTTGTCCCTGCAGTTACACTGTCTCACGGCCTCATCCTGTCCTTCGGTCTCCAGGACAAAAACCCCGTCATTAATAAACTGTCCTTCACAGAAATTGTTTTTACTAAATTTGTCGTCATTTTCACAGAAGGAGTGTTTTTATTTTCAAATTTAATAAATCTTCCGTACCATCACTATAAATTTTATTAAATTTTATTATTTTTACAAATTTGTCGTCATTTTGTTTGATTGATAGCATTGATAGATTCATTGATTTGAATCTGACAAATAATTTTATAAATTGAACGACCGTTTTAAGTTAATTAAATTTACGACACAGCAACTGCCATAATTCGTTCCAAAATACTTCCCATGTCTTAGATTTTAGTTTTTATGAGAAATTGGGTTTGGTGTGATTTTATAAAGGAGTAATACCATTATGTCATTTCCGTAATTATTGCCCAGTTGGGAACATCCCTGAAGATTGTACGTAAGTACATGAAACTTTGAGTTGGAACCCGATCGTTTTACTTGGTACTCGAGCACTGTCTTGCAGTTAGTTCCAGAACTTTCTAGTATGAAATGTGTATGTCGTATGCACTGTGTATGCATGTATGTATGTATGTATGTACTTTCTATGTTTGTATGTATTTACTGTATGTTATATGTATGTACAAGTTTGTATGAAACGAGGCAAAATACAGTACCATGTATGTACCTCAAAATTTCATGCACGTACAATCAGGTATTAAAACTAGGCAATAATTGTGTATAATGGTATTACTCCTTTTAAAGAAAAAAAATCAAACAAGTTGATTTATAAAATCACACCAAATCCAATTTTACATAAAAACTAAAATCTAAGACATTCAAAGTATTTTTTCCATAGTTCCAAAATACTTTCCATGTCTTAGATTATAGTTTTTAAGTAAAATTGGACTTGGTGTGATTTTATAAAGGAGTAATACCATTAATCATTATGTCATTTCCGTATTCATTGCCCAGTTGGATCCCTGAAGATTGTACGTAAGTACAAGAAACTTTGAGTTGGAACCCGATCGTTTTACTTGGTACTTTGTATGTATGTATGTATGTATGTATGAACATTGAACAATAAGATTTAGTAATCTTTCACTCACAGTGATGGACTATCTCTATGGATAGGGGCGGAATCCCGGAAAACGAGTAGAAATAAAACAATCTGTTCACCAACTCCGAGTTTCATGCAAAATATTGAAATTTTACAATTGCAAGGTCATCGCACCTTGACAATTGTCAAATTGAAGGGTTTAGTAACGAGTAAAAAGTACTAACCGTCATATTACACACGAGGGCCGAAGGCCCGAGTGTGTAATATGCCCAGGTTTGTACTTTTTACGAGTTATTAAACTGAATTATGCACCGACTTTACTCGAAAAAATGGCAATATTTTCAAACACATGGAAATGTTTTAAATTATGATATGAAGGTACAACTTGCTCAACTGTGCGAAATAAATTATTACGCACTGTTCCACTGCACCATAATAAATTATTATGACCTACAGTGCGTAATAAATCCGGATTTTGGCACTACAGTGCGTAATAATTTATTGCGAACGGTACCCTGGTGCCGATAGGGTTTTTGAATGCATTGCATAAACATGCCTGGAAGGTGCATAATTCAATATTTTGCATGAAACTCGGAGTTACTGAACAGATTGTTTTATTTATACTCGTAGGCATGCATTTACATCATGGGGCTCGCAAACCGCTGCGGGGGGCTTACCAGCCCCTTAATGCAAAATCAACCGTTTGCTCCATAGCAACCTTTTCTTGACAAATAGTGTCTTCTGTATCAATAGTGTCTTTTGGATCCATAGTGTCCTCTAGATCCATAGCGTTAGCTGAATCCATAGTTTCTACTGGATCCATTATAGTGTCTACTGGATCGATAGGGTCCATACTACAGGCGTGCGCTGGTATCCTTCCCAACACTGAAGTCACTCCGTTGGGATGGTCTAACGTCCATTGCCCATTCCAAACTTAAGCTCCTTAACGTGACCATATCCTGAGTTTCAGACAACTTTGAGCGAAAAATTTCAACGAACATTATTTGCGTCGCTTTCTGGGTCACTAACAACTCACAAAATGCAATCTTCGTCTAAACTAACTTTCGAACGAAGCTCAAAATCGAAGGAAAATAGCTTTAACTGTAGTTGACAGTACCTATAATTTGATTATAGCCTGCATTATAATGTTAATATATGGCGGAAACTGAACAGCGGCGTACTGTCTGACTACCTATTAAATTTAAATTCTTTTAATTAAAAACTGCAGTTAAAACATAAAACTCCCTGACCTCAAATCGCGGTTAATACCATAACATCAAAAGTTTAACAGCTCCAATGAGCCTGCATAAGATCCGGATGCATAAGATGATAGATCCACGACATCCGATGGATCTGATATGCCCAATGAATACATTAAGTTCAATGTTTTCCACGAGTAAGTTTCACTGTGCGATTGTTTTCGATCTACCCTGGTGGATCGAATGGACAACCATCCTGTCCATCAGACATGTCAAATTTGCAACTAATGAAGAAAATTGGATCATATATGAGGTTGATGGAGGATTCAGCCAAATTAATGTTAGGCCATTGCAATTTTGATTGGACACTGGACAAGAGGGATTCATTGGGTTTCGCAGCTGTTGTGATCATTTTTCTATGGAGTTTTCTGAAATGCCATAACTATTGTGAAAAAGAGCAACTAAGATGAAAATCTGTAGAGGTTTGAAATAAATATCCCTGGGGCGCAAATATCTCTAACCATATTTATCCATCATCTACGTACAACGTTCACTATCGGAGCAATCTACGTAAACATGGTTCATGAAACACATAGTAATGACGTGCACAATCCACGTAATCATAGACAAAATTAGTCCAAGATACGTTTCAATGAGCCAAATATGATGCTCCAGTCTTACTGCATGCTGCCCGTTCCCGGTTTCTTTAGAAGTGGTACGGGGCTTAGTTTTTTGGGTATAATCAGCTGATAACGATATGTTAGTGCTGTTCGGTTTCACTAACTGTCCACTGCAAGCCATAACAATGATGTCACTTTCTACCAGCCATTATCCAATTGTACGTGCAAGCCTTGTTTCTCTGAGCTACAGTAGCACCATTGTCTACAAATCTGTGAAACAGCTGCATAGCACGAGCCTTGCGGTAATCAATATGCTCACTGTTCTCGGACATCATTTCATTAATTTCGTCATAATCATACTTACTGTGAGGTAGGGAGAAGGTGCTCATGATGATGCAGTGTTTGTGTGGTGCAGTTAACATGTGCCATGTTATTATACCTTCATTCATCATAGTCAGAGATGCATACGTTATCAAATATCAAGGCTTGATATTAAATAAGTAAGGTGAACCTAGAAAATGATATTGATGTTAAGAATTAAGCCCATACAGCATGTGCCACAGTTACTTTAGGAACGCTCATGAAATTGTGGCACCCATTTTTTCCTGTTCGGTTTAATAACGACAGCAACAACAACAACAACAGCGCAGTATGGCCATTGATCGATGATCACATCGTCAAATAAAATGCAGCATTATTTTTTAAAAATACTATAATATAACCTCGCCACCGGAAACTTGTTGAATTCGCCACACTCATAGTGGTGAATGCCGATTGAACACGAACGACGAACGTGAGTATATTTAAATTGGTGAAGTAATCTTTGGTGTGTGGTTATGTAGTATATCTACGGGCACGCCCAGCGCCCCGTGAATATGGAGCGTGGTCACCCACTCACCCAGAGCAACTACAGCTAATTTACAGCTTTGGATATATGATTCACATGCTCCATTCATCAGGTTATATTGATAGTGGAATCAGGGCAAAAGGGCACTTAGTCAGATTGCCGCTCAGATGGAAATGGACGATCACCCGTCGGCAGTTATTGGCTGTAGTTGGTGCAGATCAGCACTGATAACTGCCGACGAGTTTATGTTGTTACCGTTAGGTGGTACCACCAATAATTAGCACCTGGTCAGCACTCAGATCAGCCCAAGGCCCGGGCCGGGTTGGTGATTTGATAAAAGCTTCGGAAGTTTTATTTTTTCCCTCTCCAATTGCACTTTTGTTTTACAAAAAGGCAAATGAGAGGGTTAGCAGAGATCGTGTTTCGGAGGATTGTGGGGACAATTTGTGTATACTACCTTTATCAGTACTGTTAATTCTGAAAAGTGCCCGAGTGGGGGAGAAATCTCCACAAATGGGGGAGAAATCTCCACAAATGGGGGAGAAATTTCCACAAATGGGGGAGAAATTTCCACAAATGGCGTAAGCAATCAAGGAACTGCTCCTTTATAATATCAGTCAAGTCGGGGTATTTTGGAGTTCTTGGTGTAGTGGCATCGAGTGAAACTGTACACTTCGGTTAGCTGACAGGAATTTGGGTTCGATGCTCAGGTAATTCTAACCTTGAAATTGATTGTTTTTTTAAAATCTTGCCAGATCGATTTCATCAAATATTTTCACGCTAAAATAATGAATTCAGAATATTCATCGATTTTCACAGTTTCGTTTGGAGTTTGAAACATTTAGTCTTTTTTCAGCTTGAGCATCTAACTGACAATGAATTAATGATTTGAGACTTGAGTGCGACGATGGAGATTGGATCATGATGATTGGTCCAAGGAATTGAGTAGAAGTTATACCCGTAATTGTACACAACTCTGCAATCTTTTTCATTCCGGTAGCTGCCCATCATTTTTTTTCATGTTTATTAACCTCTTGAATTCATGCAAAAGGAGTCGGGATGTAACAATAAGGTGCGATCAGCGACGGCTTGAAATCAACAGCAAAGAAAATGTAATGCGTAACAAAAATGAACCCCTTCGTTATGAAACTGGGAACGGCGCGCAACAAACGAGTTGTACGAATTGTGGTGATTGCGCGCGCGTAGATTTTGCCACGTGCATCCGAGCCGATCATTGGCCCACGTGCATGCGCGCGCTAAATCATGCACATAGGAGAGGGAAATTAAGCGCCTGCATACGGGAACAAGGGAAAACAAGAAAGGCAACGGCAGGCGCAATTCTTGTTACATTATGCAATATAGGGAATGAACTGATACAGTGTGCAGCTATATTACCCAAAGTAATAACGCTATTTCGCCAGCATTATGTCCCAACTATGCCATGATAGTGGCTCAAAATATTATCGATATAAGCTATACACTGTGCAACGATTTATGTTTCGTTTATGTAATGTAAGTGATCAATCCCATATGATTCCTTGGCAAATAACAACATCGAAAAATGTTTTACCTTTGGTCAATCGCAGTTGATATCAAAAGCCAATCAGCGTAATCTGCTTTTTACCTCCATGTGCTCTGAATGACACCAAAAACTCTGCCGATACCCGGAAGATAGGGACCTGATAATTGACCTCGTGCATGTGTGAGGCAATTTCATATTTTACTTCATCGAACAGAGTCGGCACTTGTACATTCTTTAATACAACTTAAGATCAAAGTTTCATTCGGTACGTTTTATTGACTATTGTCAATTTGATTAAACATATTATGCCTTTTAAAGAGGGGTCTAATCTTCATTTTTCACCAACCAAGTCCCCATAAGTCATACGGCAACCTCATACTCTACCCACCCTTCCATTAATATCGGGACCACCCCTGGTGTCACAATAGCATGCCAAAGAATTATATTGCTTTGTAAACATAAAGATAATATAAAACACTAAGGTTTAATGTTTGGTCTTGAGAAGTTTTGTCCCCATAGAGACATATATGTTGAAGAGTGTAATGAATTAAGTTTGCAATGATTGCAGAAGTTAACAGTTTATGCTTCCATGCTATGATTCGCTCCAATTTTTTGGGGTCTCAGTTAAATCATTATTATAGCCATATATATTGCTGATAACTATCTTTGTTTAACATTCTCAGAGCAGTTAAATTATATTTGTGATCCTGGTTATAGTGAGATTGAATAACTTGATAGCAATCATAAACGAGCTTTATGATTGTTAATCGAAATTCAAGGGTAGTTACCCTTCGTCTAGATTGAGCAACTGCAAAGAGTGGCGAAACCAGGTGGAAGGCTTGATTTATTTTTCAATAACGTCATGTTGATGAAAAACTTCATTACACTACTTTCAGCAAGTTAATTTAGTGCGATAAGTTCATATCACTTATCACACTGTTTCTTTCCACTACATTTTACTCTATGAAGGAGCAGAAAAAATGCGAAGTTTTGCTCATGATTCATGCGGCTTTTCCTCCTACGTTAGAAGTTTGAGAAACGGAAACGTGAAGAAAGGAAGAAGAAGGATGAGCAGTAGTTAAATCAAAAAGTAACTCAATGACTTTGAAGGTCTGACCAAATGAGTGTAACTCTGTTATTATGTTGGATATTGTAAAAAGTAAAATTATTGCGTCAAAATAGAATGGCAAGGCCCCGGCGAAGCGAGTTTGTCATTCGTGGTGTAATAAGATTATCGTTCTCGTCCAAAATTATCGTTCTCGTCCAAAATTTGGACATGGTTGAAGAATACTCCATGCGGATTTTATATGGAACGTCGGTCGTTGGTTATATCTAAACTGGGAGCATCTTTTGGGCGAGCCTGTGTATTTTATCTACTAACCACAGTACAGAATTGCTGTACCCCGATCATTCTATGTTGGTTAAGTTAGTGAAAAGTAGGAGAGAAGATTATGCTACAAATATAAGAATTATTAGCTAATAATGAACAGGTGAAGAATGAATGGTACTATACTACTATAATAACTTAAGTACTTACAGAAAAAAAGGCCAAAAAACCACAGAAAGGTGCTCACGGGCTATAAGAGGGATGGGCATTATATCATTAGATTATTATTTGGCTATAAAATACCGGAGTGAGGCGTTGTTCATGCTTTGAGTCACATATTAAGCTATTATATTATTTTCTGATAACCTCTGATATAAATAGAAGTATCCTCTTATTTGTGAAAAATGAGCAACAGCATCTTAATTATTACCATATTGGCCTTTATTTAACCGGCCCTTAAGGACAAAAACGACAAATTTTTTTGGTTTGGCAACTGCTTGAAAAATTTTTGTCCAAGGGGCCGGTTAAAAAAGGCCGGCTAAATAAAGGCCAATAAGGTAATGATAATTCAACGAATCATAAGTTAAAGTTGAAACTTTGACTTCACTATGGATCACTATCAACTAAATACTGTCTGAATATTATATATGATATCCTATCATTGAATAATTTATCAAGAAAACTCGAACTCTTCTAGACTTTTCATTAAAAATGGATGATAATGTCGGTTGAAAGTATCTTTTTCAGTGAGATTTTTACTTTGTACAGCTATTATCCTGCATCGTTTCTTGAAATAATAAAGAAATAGCAGCAATTCACCGGGGCACCCTTTCATATTTTTTTTGTTATCAAAAATTTATGAGAGAGTTTTCTCTGGTTGATGAATACAGTATTGCATAGATATACGTACGGTCATCAATGCCGAAGCTTCCTCTCAGGATCCCAAAACTTCTAATTCAGGGCCTGTATCTCCGTAGAAATGGAAACAGTAGCCTGTATCGCAGGATGAAATATCCTTTCTTACTAGCACACAGCTATACCACACCCCAAGATTAGTCATTTACGGGCACCCATCATCATATTCCTCTGAATGCCTTCTTACAACAATAATGGAGTATGTGCAGAGAGCAAGCAAATAGCTGTTGTAAAGCCGAAATAGAAGCAATGGTTCACTGGATCTATTGGTGTCCCATAGCATCCATCTCTTTAACCCAATCACACGAACACTAACAAAACCACGCGTTATCAGTCTGCGAGAAAGCGTGATATGATGTTCTCAAATCAGTCTACGAGAGAAAGTCACCGTATTGCACTCGTAGGAGAGCTATTAAAACTTTTATCACCTCCTTTCTAAAATATACGGTCCCCCTGAACTCTGTTTAACCGTGCCTCCACCGACAAAATACATAGTCAGCTCGAAAGTAGACAAACACCATTAAAAGTGCTAATGGTGTCACGTTTAATGATGAAAACTTATATTATAGAGCATAATATTTTTAGTCAAGTAAGGTTACATCGACGATGAATTATAAATTATGACCTAATTTGTAGAGAAGGGTCTTTAAGTTTGAATGGAAACATAGTCAAGCGAAAAACATAGCAAGATTCTTGTAACTTGAAAATCAGTATCTGGATTGTAAATAAGAATCGTTCCATCGTGTGTAAAATGAAGCAAAATCATTTTTATATGAACGCGAATTTTAAAATTAACAAAAGGAATTAAAAACAGACAACAATTGCGCTCGTCTCCTCTAACCTTGGCGAGCGCTTAACTGCCCTCCCTGGACCCCAAAATGTTAGAATTGGATTTCGCTCGGAATCATACTTCGTCATTTAGCGCAGAAAATTCAAAATTGTCTAAAAGAGCAAAATGGGCAATTTTGGAGCGCGCAAAATTTCCACCAAATTGATGAAACAATATTTCCACTAACCAACAAAATTTAGTCGCGCGCAGCAGGCGCACCAGCACGTGTTTCAGATTTAACACTGCAGATAAAGGTAGTATACACATCCCCCACAAAACAACGTCTCTGCTAACGCTTCCTCAATGCATTCTCGTAAATTAAAAGGGGTTTATACTTATAGGAGATGAAAATGAACACGAAGTAGCTAATTCAGTTTTAATTACTTCTAAGATTTCACCTTGATGACATATCCTTCTTTCATCAAGATCTCAATTTATGCTCATTACATAATATGGGCGAGTGAGGTGTCACGAAGTTGAAGATGGGAAATGGGAATATTTCTTGAATGATTTATTTCGAAACGTGCATCTCATGCTGTAGTCTCCGCTCAGTAAATGCAAAATATAGAAGCGACTTGAAATGTCCTCGATCTCGCGACGCGTCTGTGATAAATGATAATGCATGTGTCAGCAAGATGAATGAAAGTTATCAATGCAGCCATTGACCACTGATCAACAATTTGTCGTATTTTTCTTGATCTCAAATTATATTGCTCATCTGTAAGACAAAATCAATTATGCACCTTCCAAGCGTGTTTATGCTATGTCTTCAAAAACCCTATAGGCACCAGGGTACCGTGTGCAATAAATTATTGCGCACTGTAGTGCCGATATCTGAATTTATTACGCTCTGTAGGTCATAATAATTTATTATGGTGCAGTAGAACAGTGCGTAATAATTTATTTCACACAGTTGAGCAAACAGTACCTTCAAATCTTGATTTAAAACATTTCCTTGTGTTTGAAAATATTGTCATTTTTTCGAGTAATTACGGTGCATAATTCACTTTAATAACTCGTAAAAGTTACTAAACTCAGCATTAAAAACCTCGGCCTTCGGCCTCGGTTCTTAATGCGATATAACACACTCGGGCCTTCGGCCCTCGTGTGTAATATTACGTTTAGTAACTTTTACTCGTTACTAAACCCTTCAGTATTATCGTTCATTAATAGTCTTTACCCAATACCCAGTTGCTACATTAATTTTAATTGCATTTATCATTAATGGTTGAATTTAAAACTATTAATGATGGTTACACTTACATCACTTGTGATGTAAGTTCGGATCATGGGCCTGCTTTCTCTCACTGTGTTTGCCTTCCCAATGCAGCTGTGGAAGAATCTTTTTAATCTTTCGGTTTGAGGTTTTTGGCATAAATTGATAACCATGATTTTTCTTCGCTAATGTTTGACCAAATGTTTGTTTTTCAGGTGTGAACTGGCAAAGCAGCAGAGACTGTAGAAGATCTCCCAAATCTGGCTAAATGGAGACTTTTCTGCAGCAACCAACCCCAAACAGCTCACAATAAGAAAAGGTAATGCTTGACATCTCACTTTACTCATTGATTGTTTGTATTGTGGTTGTTTGAAACTATGGATTGTGTTGTCTCTGGCGCAGTAACGTGTTCTATGGTATCTGACTGCTCGGCTTCTCGCTGCTTTCGACAGAACGTCTCTTTGTACGGATAGAAAATAGCACACAGACCGAGCAGAGTAATGAGAACAGCTATGATTATGAAATTGTGCTTGGAATTGGTTGAAATGTCCGCGTTCGGAACGAGACCCTTTGGTTTGGAGCACCGTTCGGGCCGAGTGTTCGGGGAACAGGTGAGCCTTTGTTCGAGGGAGTAGTTGAGGCTCCGTACTCCGAACTTGTCGTTACAGCGTACCGTGACTGTGCTGCCTGCCAGGAAGAACGGGACCTTGTTCTCGTTTACCACGTGCCCGTGTTTGACATAGAACTGCCTTACCGAACACCCTGGCTCGGGGTACGGTGGAATGAACTCGACACCGTCCAGCGCAGAATTGTAGTTGAAATCATTCACATTCTTGTATTTTTTTGTTGATAAAACCCAACCCACGTGATTCCCAGTTTCCTTCTCGTATTCTGGACCGCTGATGCTGTACTCACAATTTGATAAACTATGACCAGTTGAAATTTTCTGTTGTACCAAAAAGGTATTGTATTTGCTCTTGGAAATTTTCGTAAGATATGCCATTCTCATCATCGTATTGCCGGTCCACTCTAATTCCCAGTTAGAGTGTATTTCTGATATTTTAAGGAGTCTCTGTTTCATTTCACGGCTGGTAACCCAATAATCGGTAAAAGTGAGCGACCACTTCGCCCCCTTCGTGCAAGGCCGCCAGATGAGTTGGTTGCCCTCTAAACCCTGCCAATCAACTTTTTCACTGCTCACTGCGAGACATTTTTCCGTGAATGCATGTTTTATCATGATTCCCGTTAAACCAATTTTAACTACTTGCTCAAGGTTCCCTAAACACTCGATGCATTCCATCTGGATAACTGCGAGATTGAAGCTCCCCGGATCACGGAACAGCAGCTTGGACGTGTTGTAGAGCGTGCACATCTCGGTGAAGGAATGGAAGGTGAAGGCAGCGCAACCTTCCGTCAACATGCAATAGTTCCAACAATCATCAATGACACCTACCTTAAACTTTAGGATAGTACTGGAATTGGGCAGTCTCGAGTTCCCGTAGTAAGTGCACGGTATGTAACGCAGCATTTGTGCGGGCAGGAATGTCGATGGTGATTCCTCGGGTCTAGTTGGGGTGAAGGTGACAGGTCCTTTAGAAGTAGCAGTGGTGGTAGAGGTGAAGGAAGCATTCACGGTATTGCTATGATCAGATAGAATCATCATTCCAAAAACGAAACGTAGTAAAAAAGTCATAGTTATTCTGTTTTATCAGCGACAATTAATTACTTGCTTAGTTTCTTACATTCATGGCAAATGTATCACTATTATCCTCTACATGGTCATATGACTTGTTCTTGATGTTTTTTGTTTTGAATCCCATGCGTACCATAACCTCATAACTGCGTTACTTGGGAGAAAATAAATGCTAAAAACGCTTTTTGACGAACATAAAAATGATGTGAATAATGCAATCAATCGTCAAGATCATTCCCATTCTTTGAGCCTGATTACATCGTACATGATTTTGGGACGTAGGTCGCTGCATTTATCGAGAATCCGGCTGGGATTAATTCCTTCCTCTCTCATCAATGCTTAAAATTCAAAGTCAACTCTTTTCATCGAGAGTCCAGTGATTTAAAGAATTCTTTAAAAAATTAGACAAAAAATAGTTCAGATTGGTTTTTATTTTGCATCAGGATAGAAGAATTTTCAATCTAAGGTCCATGATCACTTGTGTTGTGGAAAACGGGCCGCTGTTACTCTAGAAACATTGACGACATCATTGTGGACGCTGAATATGAGGACAGGTCGTCACATTTTCTGGACGCGCGACTTTGTGAACTATATAGCTTCTGAACTGGTGAACTTCGGCTGGCAAGCTGGCCAACTCTAGATGGCTCACTGGAGTATTTATCGAAGCTTACAGTTCAATTCTTGTTCTAACAGGATGTACGACATTTGACCCCACGACATTTGATCTCGCGACAATTGATCCCACGACATTTGATCTCACGACAATTGATCTCAGGTATTTTATACACATTCATATGTACAATTTAAGGAGATGAAATGTCGCGATTCAGGACAATTGATCTCCATATTTTGAAGGAGTGCGACATTTGATCTCAAAACGCGACGTTTCATCTCTATATAGATTCGAGACTGCGACATTTCATCTCAGAAACTGCGACGTTTGATCTCACCGTTTATCGAGGAAGCGACATTTGATCTCAAAGGTACGACGTTTCACCTCGAAGGTGCGACATTTGATCTCAGGGTACGACATTTGATCTCTAATAAGAGAAATTGATGCCAGGCTGCGACGTTTGATCCCAAGGTACGACGTTTGATCTCAAGGTACGACATTTGATCTCAGGGCGCGACAATGATCTCAGGGTACGACATTTGATCTCAAGGTACGACATTTGATCTCTAAGTATAGAAATTGATTCCAGGCTGCGACGTTTGATCCCAAGGTACGACATTTAATCTCAGGGTATAGGTACGACATTTGATCTCAGGGTACGACATTTGATCTCTAAGTATAGAAATTGATTCCAAGCTGCGACGTTTGATCCCAAGGTACGACATTTGATCTCAGGGTACGACATTTGATCTCAAGGTACGACATTTGATCTCTAAGTATGACAACCTATTCCAGGCTGCGACGTTTGATCTCAGGGTACGACATTTGATCTCAGGGTACGACATTTGATCTCTAAGTATAGAAATTGATTCCAGGCTGCGACGTTTGATCTCAAGGTACGACATTTGATCTCAAGGTACGACATTTGATCTCAAGGTACGACATTTGATCTCTAAGTAAAGAAATTGATTCAGGTACATTTGACGTTTGATCCCAAACGTTTGACGTTTTGATCTCAGGGTACGACATTTGATCTCTAAGTATAGAAATTGATTCCAGGCTGCGACGTTTGATCCCAAGGTACGACATTTGATCTCAGGGTACGACATTTGATCT
This sequence comes from Beroe forskalii, assembly GCA_011033025.1. NCBI lineage: Eukaryota > Metazoa > Ctenophora > Nuda > Beroida > Beroidae > Beroe > Beroe forskalii. Next base: position 163,994 of record WFMF01000143.1, read on the forward strand.
CAAGGTACGACATTTGATCTCAGGGTACGACATTTGATCTCAAGGTACGACATTTGATCTCTAAGTATAGAAATTGATTCCAGGCTGCGACGTTTGATCCCAAGGTACGACATTTGATCTCAGGGTACGACATTTGATCTCTAAAAATTGAAATTGAATCCCAGGCTGCGACGTTTGATCTCAAGGTACGACATTTGATCTCAAGGTACGACATTTGATCTCAGGGTACGTACGATTTGATTCTAAGTATAGAAATTGATTCCAGGCTGCGACATTTGATCTCAGGGTACGACATTTGATCTCAGGTACGACATTTGATCTCAAAGTGCGACATTTTTGATCTCTAAGTATAGAAATTGATTCCAGGCTGCGACGTTTGATCTAAAAGTACGACATTTGATCTCAAGGTACGACATTTGATCTCAAGGTACGACATTTGATCTCTATGTATAGAAATTGATTCCAGGCTGCGACGTTTGATCCCAAGGTACGACATTTGATCTCAGGGTACGACATTTGATCTCTAAGTATAGAAATTGATTCCAGGCTGCGACGTTTGATCTCAAGGTACGACATTTGATGTCAAGGTACGACATTTGATCTCAAAGTAGGACATTTGATCTCAAAGTATAGAAATTGATTCCAGGCTGCGACGTTTGATCCCAAGGTACGGAATTTGATCTCAGGGTACGACATTTGATCTCAAGGTACGACATTTGATCTCAAGGTACGACATTTGATCTCTAAGTATAGAAATTGATTCCAGGCTGCGACGTTTGATCCCAAGGTACGACATTTGATCTCAGGGTACGACATTTGATCTCTAAAAATAGAAATTGATTCCAGGCTGCGACGTTTGATCTCAAGGTACGACATTTGATCTCAAGGTACGACATTTGATCTCAGGGTACGACATTTGATCTCAAGGTACGACATTTGATCTCTAAGTATAACAACCTATTCCAGGCTGCGACATTTGATCTCAGGGTACGACATTTGATCTCTAAGTATAGAAATTGATTCCAGGTTGCGACGTTTGATCCCAAGGTACGACATTTGATCTCAGGGTACGACATTTGATCTCTAAGTATAGAAATTGATTCCAGGCTGCGACGTTTGATCTAAAAGTACGACATTTGATCTCAAGGTACGACATTTGATCTCAGGGTACGACATTTGATCTCTAAGTATAAAAATTGATTCCAGGCTGCGACGTTTGATCCCAAGGTACGACATTTGATCTCAGGGTACGACATTTGATCTCTAAGTATAAAAATTCATTCCAGGTTGCGACGTTTGATCCCAAGGTACGACATTTGATCTCCAGGTACGACATTTGATCTCAGGGTACGACATTTGATCTCAGGGTGCGACATTTGATCTCTAAGTATAGAAATTAATTCCAGGCTGCGACGTTTGATCCCAAGGTACGACATTTGATCTCAGGGTACAACATTTGATCTCAGGGTACGACATTTGATCTCAGGGTGCGAAATTTGATCTCTAAGTATAAAAATTCATTCCATGTTGCGACGTTTGATCCCAAGGTACGACATTTGATCTCAGGGTACGACATTTGATCTCTAAGTATAGAAATTGATTCCAGACTGCGACGTTTGATCTCAAGATACGACATTTGATCTCAGGGTACGACATTTGATCTCAAGGTACGACATTTGATCTCTAAGTATAGAAATCGATTCCAGGCTGCGACGTTTGAACCCAAGGTACGACATTTGATCTCAGGGTACGACATTTGATCTCAAGGTACGACATTTGATCTCAAGGTACGACATTTGATCTCAAGGTACGACATATAGAAATTGATTCCAGGCTGCGACGTTTGATCCCAAGGGTACGACATTTGATCTCAGGGTACGACATTTGATCTCAAGGTACGACATTTGATCTCTAAGTATAGAAATTGATTCCAGGCTGCGACGTTTGATCCCAAGGTACGACATTTGATCTCAGGGTACGACATTTGATCTCTAAGTACGACGTTTGATCTCAGGGTACGACATTTGATCTCCAGGTACGACATTTGATCTCAGGGTACGACATTTGATCTCAGGGTGCGACATTTCATCTCTAAGTATAGAAATTAATTCCAGGCTGCGACGTTTGATCCCAAGGTACGACATTTGATCTCTAAGTATAAAAATTCATTCCAGGTTGCGACGTTTGATCCCAAGGTACGACATTTGATCTCAGTGTGCGAAATTTGACCTCTAAGTATAGAAATTGATTGATTCCAGTCTGCGTTTGATCCCCAACGACATTTGATCTCTAAGTACCTTGGGATTTGATCTCCCAGCCTGAACTTGATTTCTATACTTAGAGATCAAATGTCGTACCTGAGATCAAATGATCGTACCCAGGGATCAAATTTCGTCCCAAATATCAAATTTGATTTCAATCAATACGCATTTGAATCAATTTATACATTTGATCTCAAATACAAGTGCGCATTTGGGGAGCTCAATAGTACAGGGTAGGTGGAAATTTGGGAGTAGCCCAATCAGAGTAGATTGACTGCATCTGAAATTTGATCTCATTCAATGACATTTGATATTCAGTATATTTGATTTAGGCTCTAGGCCTCTCTGACATTTGACCTAAGGCGAGGGATTCGATTTGGGAGTTCCATCTTGCTCTTTGAAAATAGCGGTGGTTCAGGGGCTTTTGTCATTTGTTCTGTGTGGGTGAGATGTTGGTCTGCAGCCTTCAGTTGCAGGGAGGAGATGAAGGTCTTCTCTGGCAGATGGGGTCAGGAGGGTGGTTGCTGCTTCGATCCGGTAGAGAGGGAATCTGGTCTCAGGGTTGAAGAAGACTGAGCAGGGACTTCAGGCTTCTGTTCTTGCAGCATCTCTCTTATCTCAGATAACCTTCGCAAGTGTAACATTTGATATCTCAGATATTTATCCCTAGTTGCATATGCGACGTTACCCTTCCTCATATAACGCGCGGCTCATCGCTATCGCTATGAACCGTGATGTAACCCTTCCAGTTCCTTTATATTGATACGCTGAAGCTGATCTCATGATTTCATCACGTGAGCCGAACGTAACCCCAACCCATCATGACCTCGCATGACAAAGCACCCATCATTTCGATGGGCAAATGTGGTACGACGCATGGGGGGCATCAGAGGTTTGATCCAAAAGTCCGCTTGTCGTTTGTTGTAGTTTGGATCAAATTGACTTGGCTGAGCTGCAATGGGCGCAGTTGTCGTTTTCAGCATCTGAAGTGCTCACTCAGCTCAAATCATTGACAGGGCACCCTGTTAGACCGTGGGAAATAGATTCTTATGTGCGCACTTGTCGGTAGGCCATACACTTAGAGATCAAATGTCGTACCTTGAGATCAAATGTCGTACCTTGAGATCAAACGTCGCAGCCTGAAATAGTTTGTCATACTTGGAGATCAAATGTCGTACCTTGAGATCAAATGTCGTACCCTGAGATCAAATGTCGTACCTTGAGATCAAATGTCGTACCCTGAGATCAAATGTCGTACCCTGAGATCAAATGTCGTACCCTGAGATCAAATGTCGCAGCCTGGAATAGGTTGTCATACTTAGAGATTAAATATCGTACCTTGAGATCAAATGTCGTACCTTAGGACCAAACGTCGCAGTCTGGAATCAATTTCTTTACTTAGAGATCAAATGTCGTACCCTGAGATCAAATGTCGTACCTGGAGATCAAATGTCGTACCTTGGGATCAAACGTCGCAACCTGGAGTGAATTTTTATACTTAGAGATCAAATGTCGCACCCTGAGATCAAATGTCGTACCTTAGGATCAAACGTCGCAGCCTGGAATCAATTTCTATACTTAGAGATCAAATGTCGTACCCTGAGATCAAATGTCGTACCCTGAGATCAAATGTCGTACCTTGGGTTCAAACGTCGCAGCCTGGAATCAATTTCTATACTTAGAGATCGAATGTCGTACCCTGAGATCAATTGTCGTACCTTGGGATCAAACGTCGCAGCTTGGAATCAATTTCTATACTTAGAGATCAAATGTCGTACCCTGAGATCAAATGTCGTACCTTGGGATCAAACGTCGCAGCCTGGAATCAATTTCTATACTTAGAGATCAAATGTCGTACCCTGAGATCAAATGTCGTACCTGAGGATCAAACGTCGCAGCCTGGAATCAATTTCTATACTTAGAGATCAAATGTCGTACCCTGAGATCAAATGTCGTACCTTGGGATCAAACGTCGCAGCCTGGAATCAATTTCTATACTTAGAGATCAAATGTCGTACCCTGAGATCAATTGTCGTACCTTGGGATCAAACGTCGCAGCCTGTAATCGGTTGTGATGCATAGAGATCAAATGTCGTACCCTGAGATCAATTGTCGTACCTTGGGATCAAACGTCGCTGCCTGAAATCAATTTCTATACTTAGAGATCAAATGTCGTACCTTGAGATCAAATGTCGTACCCTGAGATCAATTTTCGTACCTTGGGATCAAACGTCGCAGCCTGGAATCAATTTCTATACTTAGAGATCAAATGTCGTACCTTGAGATCAAATGTCGTACCCTGAGATCAAATGTCGTACCCTGGGATCAATTGTCGTACCTTGGGATCAAACGTCGCTGCCTGAAATCAATTTCTATACTTAGAGATCAAATGTCGTACCTTGAGATCAAATGTCGTACCCTGAGATCAAATGTCGTACCTTGGGATCAAACGTCGCAGTCTGGAATCAATTTCTTTACTTAGAGATCAAATGTCGTACCCTGAGATCAAATGTCGTACCTGGAGATCAAATGTCGTACCTTGGGATCAAACGTCGCAACCTGGAATGAATTTTTATTCTTAGAGATCAAATGTCGCACCCTGAGATCAAATGTCGTACCCTGAGATCAAATTTCGTACTTTGGGATCGAACGTCGCAGCCTGAAATCAATTTCTATATTTAGAGATCAAATGTCGTACCCTGAGATCAAATGTCATACCTTGCAGGGATCAAACGTCGCAGCCTGGAATCAATTTCTATACTTAGAGATCAAATGTCGTACCCTGAGATCAAATGTCGTACCTTAGGATCAAACGTCGCAGTCTGGAATCAATTTCTTTACTTAGAGATCAAATGTCGTACCCTGAGATCAAATGTCGTACCTGGAGATCAAATGTCGTACCTTGGGATCAAACGTCGCAACCTGGAGTGAATTTTTATACTTAAAGATCAAATGTCGCACCCTGAGATCAAATGTCGTACCTTAGGATCAAACGTCGCAGCCTGGAATCAATTTCTATACTTAGAGATCAAATGTCGTACCCTGAGATCAAATGTCGTACCTTGGGATCAAACGTCGCAGCCTGGAATCAATTTCTATACTTAGAGATCAAATGTCGTACCCTGAGATCAAATGTCGTACCTTGGGATCAAACGTCGCAGCCTGGAATCAATTTCTATACTTAGAGATCAAATGTCGTACCTTGAGATCAAATGTCGTACCTTGAGATCAAATGTCGTACCTTGAGATCAAATGTCGTGCCCTGAGATCAAATGTCGTACCTTGGGATCAAACGTCGCAGCCTGGGATCAATTTCTATACTTAGAGATCAAATGTCGTACCTTGAGATCAAATGTCGTACCCTGAGATCAAATGTCGTACCTTGGGATCAAACGTCGCAGTCTGGAATCAATTTCTTTACTTAGAGATCAAATGTCGTACCCTGAGATCAAATGTCGTACCTGGAGATCAAATGTCGTACCTTGGGATCAAACGTCGCAACCTGGAATGAATTTTTATACTTAGAGATCAAATGTCGCACCCTGAGATCAAATGTCGTACCCTGAGATCAAATTTCGTACTTTGGGATCAAACGTCGCAGCCTGGAATCAATTTCTATACTTAGAGATCAAATGTCGTACCCTGAGATCAAATGTCGTACCTTGCAGGGATCAAACGTCGCAGCCTGGAATCAATTTCTATACTTAGAGATCAAATGTCGTACCCTGAGATCAAATGTCGTACCTTAGGATCAAACGTCGCAGCCTGGAATCAATTTCTATACTTAGAGATCAAATGTCGTACCCTGAGATCAAATGTCGTACCTTGGGATCAAACGTCGCAGCCTGGAATCAATTTCTATACTTAGAGATCAAATGTCGTACCCTGAGATCAATTGTCGTACCTTGGGATCAAACGTCGCAGCCTGTAATCGGTTGTGATGCATAGAGATCAAATGTCGTACCCTGAGATCAATTGTCGTACCTTGGGATCAAACGTCGCAGCCTGTAATCGGTTGTGATACATAGAGATCAAATGTCGTACCTTGAGATCAAATGTCGTGCCCTCTGAGATCAAACGTCGTACTCTAGAGATGAATTGTCGCAACGTGGAGATCAATTGTCGTACTTTTTGTTACTATCATTTTACAGTATGGGATGAAATGTCGCACCCAGGGAGATGAAATGTCGCGATTGGGAGATCAAATGTCGTACTTTAGGCTACTATCAATTTACATTAGCCTAAATTTTGAGATGAAATGTCGTATGTTGAGATGAAGTGTCGCAGATGGACTGTCTTGAGATCAAATGTCGTGAGATCAAATGTCGTGAGATCAAATGTCCGGCTCCCTTCTAACATCAGAACATTGTTAAGGGTGCGTTCACATTGTATGGCATTGAATTAGAGTCCAATCTCAAGTTCAATGAGAATAACTACTCAGTTTTAATAACAATATCTCTCGAAGTGAAGAAAAATTGAATGTTAAAAATCTACGAACGTCCTAAGAAAATCTTAAATCAAGAATGTGAAAGATTACATTTCAATAGCTGATCAACAGAACTCAAAAGTCATTATGGCTATTGCAACGACCGTGCCAATCCAAACGGTTGAATTCGGCAGCGCATCATTTTTCTGGAAGTCGAATTCTTCTGAGTCCATCTCAAAGACAAGACCAATGACCTGCGGGAAAACGGGGCAAAAAGAATGATTTAGAAATACGAGATAAGATATTATGGTTTCTCAAATACCTTAGAACCTTCTAGGTCTTTTGATTTACTGATTCGATAAACTGACACTTCAAAAAAAACACTCGCAACAGTCAAAGTCTAAATTCCCCTTGGCTTGTTGGCTTAACATACCTTGGAATTGTCATATCTGAATTTAAGAGCCACTCGTCTCTTTTCTGTCTCAGGTAAGTTCAGAGGGTCCACGGGCATGTTCAGAATGACAAAAATTCCCCCCTTGTTTGGTATGGAAACTATTGAACCGTTCGAGTTTCCCATCGTAAACTGTGGAAACATGAAACAATATAATTTAAAATTGGATCTTTCCCAATCTTTCATTTTTTCACCGGTTCATGAAAACGAGAAATTACAAGGTATGCAACTTAATCAATTGAAATGTAAACAAATTTATTCTATCAGAATCACTGACTTTATGTGAGTGTTAATAACCTGTAGCATTCCACTCTGATCCTCCTTGATTTCCAGCAAGGGGTACACGGGGTTGGAGTAGTTGCCCACATATCTGGATGCACCCTCCACAAGGTGTGGAGAGCTGGTGATGAGGGACTCTTCAGGACTACTGGACCTCACTGTGGAGTCCCCTGACTCTGTTAAGTTTAGCCAGGGACTGGGGAAGGTACAGACCGTTGTGGTGTTGATCCAAGGGGTGTCCCCCATCATGGTATCCAGGCTAAATCTGGGAATATCGGCCGACATAGGGTTTGTTTTTCGAGTATTTCTTTTGAAATTTAAAACAAGCTGTTGGCCTAACCAAAAAAAGACTAGGTATCGATTAATCTAACTAAAAGAACTAATATATGCATGAGTTTCTGGATACGGAAGTTGTCTTTGAAGAGGTAGTCATTGCCACTGATGACACTGAATACACCCATCTTCAGGTCTGGTAGGAAGGTGATGTAGCTGTAGTGACCGTATGTGGAGCCGCCGTGGTTCATGTACTTGTAACCTAGAATCAGAAAATAGGAATTATAGGATACGAAAGAACAAATCAGGTGTAGCCATACTTCGTGCAACTTCACGACTGAATTTTCGATATTTTGTTCCTCAACAAGGTGATAAAACCTCGTTTGTTGACTGGAAAGAGAGTATAAAGTATCAAGACAGAGCAGTGCAATTTCTCAAATGTTTCGAATATCAGATGTACTTGGCCGGATAGTTAGTGGTGCATTGCAAACCTTTGTATGTCCCCACAATGTGCCCGTATCCGTAGCCCTGGTCAAGGAACGTTTCGGGGAACGTTGGTTTTACCACAATAACTTGATCACCGAGCTGCTTGCCAATCAATGCCCTCGGTTCTGTTATTGCACTCAGGACCTCCCTGTAAGTCAGGAGTAATGTCAAATATGTATCATATTAGGTAGTATGACTGTTCCAATAATTTTTGATTCCCCACCGGCTGAATTCCCTATACTCCTATATAATACTCTCCATGAGTATGATGAAGTGATGATACGGTTCAAGGAATTAGCTATGGTCATGATATGAAGTTCAAAATAGAGAAATCATTACGATCATTGACTGACGTTTTTCCATGATTTTTTGAAGTTGACCCCTACTCAGCATTTAACTGTTCAGCCCTTAATTAAAACCAGTATTTAAGGTGGTGCTCTTTTACCTGAAGACGATTTCGGGATGATTTGCTAACTACACAGCCGATATCAAAATTATATTATTTATCAAAAAAGTTGCAAATTTCTAAGTTTATGAATGTGAAAAACGTACTTATCAAGTTTTGCCCCTTCCGTGCCGTTCACAGCGTCTAAAACCGCTACCATGTACTTGGCCATGTCTCCGGTTGTTGAGACCAGCCCCCCGGCCGGGTTGTGCGAGCCAATGTACTGCAGAGCTCGTTTAGGGATGGGGTAGAGGGTCTCCTCGTCCGATCCCTCCTTGTACGGGGTAGCCAGCTCCTCCTCAGTCAGCTCATCAAACGCCGGGTCAGACACAAAGATGGTCTTAGTCATGCCAAGCGGCTCCAGTATCGTGGATTTTATCTGCGGGTTATTTGGGTCAAGCAAGAGGTTTATCAGGGAAATTCATGGTTTATTTTCAATGTTTTCGTTTAGCACAATTCCGGGCTCGTTCAAATTCATATTCGGCCAACATTCAAGTCCTATGATCTTTTCACCTGGTTCTCGAAGGAATCCTTTCCCACCAATTCACTGAGCCATCCAATTAGCGTGTAGAACCAATTGTTGTAGTAGAACTCCGACCTCATCTCCATTTGCTGCGGAAAAATCGGTTAAGTTCTAGATACAATTATATTATAAGGATATTCCAATTTCTTGATTTTTCTGTAAAAATGAACTGTTTATTTTTAGCCGAAGTGTTGAACCACCACATGATCACGTGAGTTTATACTGGGCTATTCCTGTTATCATGCGCTCCATATCAATAAACATTAACATGGTTAATTTCTCACATCTAAAACCCACTTTCACTTGACAAAACGCACTCGCTAAGTCAGACGTGGCAAACCTTTTAGCAAGTTTAAGTAATGAAACTGGGGGATTATAAAATCCTGTGCCTGTGAGCGTTTGAGCGTCACTTTTATACAGAGCATGCTAAGTAAACATTGGTAAACAAAAACATGGTCTAGTGATGGTTTATTAAAGGGGCCTTGCGCCTAACATAATTCCTTGGAATATGGGGACACACCTGACACCCTACTTATAGCAGTCGAGGTTTAGGTTTGGATTGCCGATATATAACAATAATAACAATAATTGTTGATATCATTGGGGTTTTACTCTCAAAATGCTCCCCTAATTGAATGGAATTTTGTTAATTTCAATATTGATAACAATGTTAATTGAAATTCATTGTACAATGTTCATTACAATGTTAATTACAATGTTAATAACAATGTTAATTACAATGTTAATTACAATGTCAATTACAATGTCAAATACAATGTTTATTACAATGTTGATTACAATGTTCAATTGTTCAACGTATAAAGTACCTCTCCGAAGTTAGAGAGCATCTCTGTCATCCACTCCGCCCTGGTGAAGTTCCTGTCGTCCGTCAGGAGCCACTCGCACTGCTTGATCCCCGTCATGTGCGTCAGGGCGTCTTTCACTGTTGCCGCTGTGTTCCTGAAGAGTATACGAGATCTGGTGAGGTGTGTGAGAAAGGTCCCGAAAGGTGCTGGTGAATTGTGTGATAAGATGTAGATGTCTGATGGGTAATATCTGATGGATCTGATGATACAGTCGATTAGTCGAAAAAACAGAAGAGACATGAGGAAGATAATGAAATGATTTAGTTACTTGAACGGGTGTCAGTGTAAGTGTTCGGCTCAAGGTGACGTTGTTTCTCTAACACAATGCTGACGCCATCGTTTTATGCCTTTCAAAAACTGCTGTCAGTTACCAATCTTTTAAAGAAACTTCAACAAACAACTTCATTTTTTGAATGTCAATAACCTGAAGAGCCCCTTAGAGACATCCTGGCCCCGTACTCCTCAAAAACATCCCGTATCTTATCCGTCCATGTGAACTTCTCTTCTTTTATTTGCTTACCGGCCAGATAACTAGTGAACTGCTTCGTAACTGAACCTATGCTAAACCTGAGAATTAAGTATGATGAAGATCAAGGGGCATTTCTCATTGATATCAATTATCAATTGCTGTCCCAATCACTGGCGGCGCATTTTCAATCTTTTCATGAGGTCATAATGTAGTATGTACCAGATACAAAACAATACTATGAAAGTAAATGAATGATATTAGATAAAGCCTTATTAAGGAGTATTCCCTTTCATGCTCAATGAGCATTGGTCCTCTCACGAACCTTGTGTCAACAGTGTTGTCTATGTCATCCTCTCTGTTAGCTTTACCATACGCTTTGTTGAAGACAATCTGACCGTCTTTCACTGCAGTGATCCCTAATGCTGCTGTTGTGGGGTAGCACTCCTGAAACAAAAATCTTAATTAAATAATAGGAATCGGAATAGGAGTAGGTTTCAGGAAAAGGAAAGTTTTCAGGTCGGTAGATCATAATAGGAAAAGCGGTGACGAAGAATTTCGATTCTTAGGTATAAATACAGGATTACAGAGTCTCTGTCCTGATCAAAGTCACACTGTCAAGGTTGATCGTTCACTTTTTCAATATTTGCATGCAATGTACAGTGCAAACACCCTGCATGTGGTTTGTGGCAGTTTTCAATGAAAACTGGTTTCTGGTAAAGAAAAGACTCAAGAGAGCCTGAACCGAGGTCCACAGGAGGATTATTTCAGAAACGGATGGAGCCTGGCTGTGAGAGCAGACGAGTCTGCAAAGATGAGGGTGGTTGGGGTGGAGATGCACTCCATAACTTTCCGGAATAATTCGTCGTATTTTTCGTCAGCTGCTGTTCCGATGGATAAGTTTCCTGCGAGTAGCGTCCACGCCAGCCATACCATGTACTGCATTCCCAGGGGGTGTAGTGAGCTTCAGTTTGAGTGCTAGCAGGGCCGCTGCGCTCTCTCTTACTCTGCCGGCCCACTGGACTACATCTTGCCTTCAGTCTGCCATAACTCCGCTCATCTGTTGCAGTGGTGGGATGTGAATGAAAAAGTTCTGAATTTAAATTGACGATTGTCGTAACCTGTACATTTAGACAGTGGCTTTATATCCACTTTTTGTGGCGTGTACTGCGAGTGCAATTTTCAATGCTGTGTACGACAAAATATTTGCAAGCAAAGTGCTAAGAGATTTGATTTTTCTTCTCCATCTTCAGACTGCAGCTAACTCCGGCATGGTGTAGGGGCTAGCATCTGTGGCTCTCACCCACAAGACCCGGGTTCGATTCCCGGTGTCGGAATTATACTTTTATTTTCTCAGTAGCGAAACTAGCTTTTCTTATGAGACATCTAAATCATCAAATTTTGACGAACCTTCTATGGCTTCAATACAAGTTATATCTATTAAGTACATAAGTCATGCATATTATATGATCGATTTTTTTGTACATTTCGTACGAAAGTGTACTGCATACTTTTAGACAATACTGTTGCAAAAACTGCCAGTAATCTATACAAATCTGAACATATTACGCAAATTTCCAAAAATATCATTTATGTGATCTGACAACCAAGTTTTCATTTTGCTCAGTTGTATGAATTTTTAATAGTTTTTGCCGGGAAAAATAGGTATGAAGTCCAAAATGAAAATAACAAAAGAAGCTCTACAATACCAAATTTTAGGACTAACTTGATTTACGTAAATTTATGAACCATTTTTGATTGTTTTGATTTGCTGTTTTGCACTTTGAAGCTTTCCATGATATATCCCTAAAATTTTGATTCAATTTTGAATACTTTCGCAGGTGACTCCGTCATCATTTTGTAGAAGCTTCTCCATAATACCTCGAAAATTTTGGTTCAACTCTTAGCTCAGTAGGACGTAAATAATGATGGAATCAGGGATATCGACGACATAACGCCAATATTCACGAATTCTTGACTACCCACTCATGCATTATTTCAAGCTAAATTCCGTTCATGCCATCAGAAATACCAATGCTTATCTGCCGTTGTATGAGAAAACCGTGATCAGTTGCTAGTTCGTTACAAAATCATAATGGTGTTTCAAAAATCAAAATTCACTGCTATATTGACTTCTTTAATTAATCTACAAGAAAACAAAGAATAATGCCAACTTGGTTACAATTCAAACGGTGTCACAAAATAATCGTATTTGCAGAAAAAAATAATTTAGCAATTTGTATCGTATTTCACTTTGCACGATAGAAGTTTCCTATGGGACGTGACACGAACTTATTACTTTCTATTCAATCGAGTACTGTGATTACCGAAGAATAGCAAGGCCGAGTTCAGGGCTGCTATTGAAGTGAATGGCGCTTTATTTTTCCCATTCTTAATAATATCAATAATATGTTGTCCAAAGGGCCACCTCAACACGGACACAATGCTGCTGAATGGATAAAGGCAGTTTTCAGTCATATTGTTGGGTCTTTTGGGTCATTTATGGTTCCATTTTTGCCCAAAAGTTGGTGTTTTTAACAGGCTAAATATCTTAAACTCTTAAAATTGGCCACGATTCTAAAGCAGCACGACCACAGCTGACCTGGTCATTGATGAATCAGTAACTGTTAAAACGGGGAAAGAAAATGAAAATTAAACGGTCGATAGGCTGTTGATTTATATAGCACCAATATGTACAGTATCTACGTAAATACGTATAATTGCTTAAACGGTATGCTTGAACTCTTGAACAGAGCATAAGTTTCCTCGGAAACGGTTTTTCACGAATTTGCGATCATTTACCTAATTGCTGAAACACATTTTCACGTTTTTTGAATTGCTTACTCTACGTCTGCAAAGGTAAATATAGTTTTTAACCTGGTTATCAACATCAACCGTTGGTGGTCGTGGATTGAAAGTATCTTGTATCTACCATTACAATTCCTCTTTCCTGATGGATGAGCGGTAAATATGTCGGAGAGGCGACCCTGATTGCTTGTTGTGATATTGAAAACTCAGACTGTGTTGTCAAGTAATTCATTAGTAGTTCAGACTAAACTCGTCTAGATTTCGTCCAACTTATTCAAAAATTGAGTTAACGATACAAATTTTAGCGATTTGAAAAAATTACAACTAAAATTGAAAATATTTGCCGTATTTATATTCAGCTTTTGCATAACTACCTAATGGAAATATCGGGCCATATGCGAGCTTCAAAAAGATAATATCGCAAAGAATACTGAGGTGCGGCAAGAAAGGTAGAATAAGAATGCCTTTGACATTTCGATTGGCACGTCGAGATGGACATAGGAACAATACGATTATTAGTATCACGTACGTAAAACATGACGTGCGGCTCGAAATGTCAGAAATATTCTTAGATCGTGTGAAACCTCAAGAAAACGCAGCCTACACCAACAAAATAGCAACTAGCAACTGTTTGGGAAAAGTGAAGCTTGTGCAATCGATCACAAATGTACATTACTGTAATTTGTTTAATGCAATAAATTAGATATTTAATGAGTTTATGAATTTTTACCGATCAACTCGTGCCAATCCGGTCTTCCCGGTTCATTAGCAGCCAGGCACAGCCTCCAGCCCCGCCAGTGCCCCGAAAACCTTTCTACTTCTTCCAATTAAGCAATAAACTTGGTATATTGGTTATTAAGTAGGTACCTAATGGTATTAGAAAAGGAAGAACAGCTTACAAATTAACAGGAAGATTGCCTGATTCAGTTAACCGATCACTTTTTGCTGTGCTGTTCCATCGCCAAGTCCTGGAGAGAAACCTATGCAACCTACGTAAGCAGGAAACTTTCCGATGGCGCTAAGAAATGTGAAAGAAATTCTTGTTTACCACTTCTTAACTCTGAAATTGTGCTGCTCATCACGTCAGATGAAGTAGATTATCAGCAGAAATTTTGTGTTAATCAATACCTATCAAGGCCTATGTCCTAAAGCAGAACTTTTTTCAATTTTACAACAAAAATTGCGAAAAAAAGACTCCACTGTTAAGTGTGGGAAGACTTGAGATAAACTTCTGATCACGCACAATTAGTAAGCAAAACAAATCTACACACCCACGTGACTCTGGACAAATAAGAAGATCTGTAAAATCGGAAGTGACGCTTGCCATTTAAATCTAAAGGAGGAACTGAAGGATTACCCGGAGGCAGTCCTCAGTTCCTACGTGGACTTTTGTGAACCATGGTTGCTGCTGTCGCGCCTTATTAGATTTATATTCATCTAATTTATGAGCTCGGGCTAATCAGAAATTTAGTAAGTTAAATGGGACCTCATGTCCGGTAACACTACACTCTCTGGACAGTTCACGTCCTTAACGGAACTAGCATCTCAATTAGTACGGTATTAGGATCACTGAAAACCCATATTTTGATTGTTGCCCTAGTACCCGTTAGAAGAGGGACACTGTCACACTGTCCCGTTCTCCATTTCAATTATAGAATTATCGCAATGAATGAATTTCCCGAGAAGTGTGCCTGCAGACACATGTACTCACCCTCAGCCAGCACATCTCAACCACATGACGACTTGGTGGACAGTGGTGTGACACCTGCACAGAGGTTCTACTCATCCGATATTTTGTTAATCAGGGATTGATTCTCATTCCGAGATTTGTTTAATACAAAAGTAGATAAGAGAAATTCAAATTTCATTGTACTTAGAATAAAGGAGCGATAAGGTTCAGGTCTTTTTTTGAAAAAAAAATCCGATTTTGAGATAATGGCCGACCTAAAAGTTGCTCATACTCCTGGGTGGATGTCTTGGTTAAGTGTGAAGCCCATGGACCCATGTCGCGGCCATGCCTGTTTCTCATCTGCGTTCATTTGAAAACGAACCAGGCGCAATTTGAGACTTGCAATCGATAAATAATGGTCTAGAAGAAATGAAGCTGGATTGGTCGAATAGTTGATGGTTGGCCGAAAAACTTAAATATATGGACATCTATGTAATGTAGCGGGAAGGGCATTTTCGGCCAAATGTCAATGTTTGTCTATGAAGCCAACTTTGTTCGATAAATAGCATAAATCTACATATTCTGTGCAAGTTCGTGCTGAATATCGGTTATAATGTGGACTCTAGGGGTCCATTTCTGGGGGGAGTTCAAAGTTCAAAACTAAGGGGGGGGGCAAAAATTTACGTAAGCAAATTTTCATTTTTAATAGCCCTAATTTTCACTATTTCGCATAAACATACAACTAAAATCATGTTTTATTGATTGATTTAACTCTAAAAAGGTGAATTTCAGGAAAATTTCTGTCTAACTGAACTTAATCTTAACTCCCTTTCGATGTTAAAATTTTTAAGAAAATCCTAGGTAGGGCCAATGCCCCCCCCCAAGATTTTTCTAGAGGGGGCCATTTGAAAACTGCCCCCCCCCCTTAGGGGGGCGTGTAGTCCCATGGGTTAACCCAACCATAGAGTCCATTTTAAATGCATTTAGACCAAATATGATGTTCTATACACACGTAAACAATGACTCAACTGAGTTCCATGAAAAAACATCGCTTCTTTGCCACGGGTTGCAGAGAAAAGAAGTGCACAAGGAGCAGTAATGGGTGAAGCTTTCGGCTAAGCTGCTGACTGCTGTTCCTGGGACCACTGCAATGTCTCAATGTATGGTTTAATGAATTGAGTTTAGCCGTTTAATAATGAAAAGTAATATAAATGAGTAAATGGGTATATATTCGAGCTTTGTACCCTACTTAATGACCATTAAAACTTGTATGAGTACATGTCACCGTGTATTTTGTGTAGTAAGGGTACATTGAAATTGACACTGAAAATTTTTGGCTACTTTCAAAATTATTTCTTTCTCGTAGAATGATAGTACGCCTCACATGACATTTGAATTGATGTTTATTCCGGATTTTTGCCTTTATCTTTATCAATTTTAATGACTTACCTTTTCTAACGACCCACTGCTAACTATTGAATTCGTCCCATTTCCCACAAATCTTAATTTTAAGTTTCTGAGGGTAGTAAGGTGATATTAGATAAAATTTTTGCATAACCGGGAAAAAATTGATACAAGCATGAAACCTTCTCTAAGAGTTAGTTTTAGGTCTAATAAACATATCCTGAAAGTTCTCAAACTCAGATACCTTGAGAACATTTTTTATGGGCCACGCCCTTTTTTGGACTGCCCCAAATTCCCCAAAATTGCCAAAAATTTAATTTCAGCCCGACTAGGCATGTAGGGTGTCTAGAATAGGGTTTTTGATGACGCTGAATCGATTCCCGATGTCAGTTTTTCATACTGACCTTCAGGTGAGGCCCTACATGGGACCACGCCCATTTTTGAGGCCCGTAAGCCTAAATTATCAATAACCATACTTTGATCAATACCATACATATAGGTAGTCAAAATTATGTATTTTTGAGGACGAGTCGATTCCGATGATTGTTTTGCACTCAGACGTTCTATAGCCCCAGCCTTGACCACGCCCATTTTCACCAAGGCGCGTTGGGCCCAAAATTACACAATTGACTTTACAGTCGATATAATGCATGTAGGGTGTCTAGGATATGGTTTTGGTGGCGCTGAGTCGATTCCCGCTGGCAGTTTTCGTACCGACCTTCCTGTAAGGCTCTTCATGCGACCAGCCCACTTTTGAGGCCTGATAAGCCTCAAAATACCATTAACCACAATTCGATCAAATGCATGAATGAAAATCAAAAAGGTTTTGATGTCGCTGAGACGACTCTCGCTGTTTTGTTGTGGACTCAGAACTTTCTATCAGGCCGCAGGCTTGACGAGAGTAAATTTTATTATACTTTTATAGTACTGGTATCGGTATTCGGTATCATCCCTAATAATCAGGTAACCCTTCAGTGCTCCCTCAGTTCTCACCTTTAACTCAGTCCTCCTTTTAAAAATTTGACACGAAAAAAAACCCAAAAAAAGGGGAAAACTTGTGAAGCTAGTGGAGAGAACGGACAACCCAGAACTTCTCTTTGGGAAAGTTGTCGGGCATATAATTGTGTTAATGAATGGGTCTCAATACTTTTCAATTTTTGCAATGAGTCAAAATACTTTAAAATTTTTTGGGCGGACCAAATTTTAAATTCCAAAAAGGGTGATATTTTTCCCCCAAAACCAAAGGATTTGGGGATTCCGGCGGAAGGCCTTTCTGAAAACCCCCGATAGAAAGAACCGATTAAAACTCCGCAACGGTTTTTTGCGGTTTCTTTATGCATTAAAGTTATGAATGGTATAGGGGCGGCAGAGTTTTAACCGTCGCGTTCTTTCTCATATCATGGGTTTTACAGTAAAGAACGCCTTAAAACCCCCGGAAAACCCAAAAACCTTTTGGTTTTTAAAAAAAAATATACCTATATTAAAATTAAATATACATATAAAAGGGGAAAGACCTGAAAAGAAGCAAAATTCTATTAAACGGCGATCTCGGGAAACCATAAAAGATACAGAGCTAATGACGCAGCAAGTTGAAAGAAGAAAGATAGGAACTTGCAATTGTGACCTTTAAAAACTATTTTACGTCTATGACACGTCATACGACGTCACAAAAACTAAGAATTTCAAATGTCGATTTTCCCCAAAAATAGGCGTTTTTCAACGCAATTTTTCGGTATGAAGCTTTTGAGACAGGAAAAAATGCTTCCCTAGCGTAGAAAGTAAATTTAATTTTTCAAAATGTGGGTGAAAAGTCCTGCTCCCCGGCATCATTGAGATATATTACGATTGTTTGAAACGACGAAAAAAAATTCCAAAAACTGGCAAAACTTGTAGGCTAGTGGAGAGAGAACGGGACCACCCCAGAACTTCATCTTTGGATATGTTGTCGGTCATAGTCCCAATTGTGTTAATGAATGGGTCTCAGATAGCTTATCTAATTTTATGACGTAATTGTGACGTCTTCATCAGTAATGCGAATTTTACGTGATTTGACGCCAAATTTCAATATCTGGGCACAGGGAAAAAGGGTGATATTTTTCCCAAAACCAAAAGGATTTGCATTTGTGATGGTCCGCGGCGGTTTTAAAGGCGTTCTTTGCCCTTTACTGTAAAACCCATGATATGAGAAAGAACGACGGTTAAAACTGCCGCAACGGCACTTTTTCGAAGCATTAAAGTTACGTGAATGCTGTACATTTTGAAGTGACGTTGCAGCAGTTTTAACCGTCGCGTTCTTTCTCATATCATGGGTTTTACAGTAAAGAACCCAAAGAACGCCTTAAAACCGCCGCGGACCATCACAACCAAATCCTTTTTGGTTTTGGGAAAAAATTTTGAATATCAATAAATAAGTTAGATGATGAGATGAGGTCGGGGTATGTATGTATCTTTTCCAAATGATGAGGTAATATGTATGTATGTTTAAAAAAGGCCGATTATTGATGAGCTCATTTCTGGATGGCCCCTCACGGCATTTCACCTCACGACATTTCGCCTAGTAACACGTTACCTCACGACATGTCGGTCGTCGCCTCTACACGTAGTTTATAATTATAATACCACTCCAGTGCAGATAACCACAGTGCAATATCAGGGTATATTGCACTGGTCTTGGTATTATACGCTAATCTAACTCCCCAGAAGTGATATTGTTGCACTAATATGCACTCGACTGACGCCTCGTGCACATTAGTGTACTAATCAACACTCGGCTTCGCCTCGTGTAATAAGTACACTTATTGGCACTTGGCTTCGCCTCGTGCAATAAGTGCAACAATACCACTATGCGTCGTTAGATTAGCGTATATTATTTTGCGAATAAGATTCATGATATCATGCAAAATATCGTATTCGTATCACGCGTATGTATGCAGATCGCTCGAAAAGGAGTGCTCGATAAATTTGCGAGCGCATTTCTTCACAACAACATAAAGGACAATTCTTCTGCAATGCGGACGGACAGGGGGGAGGGGTGTTTGGCCAGATTACAGTTTATGGAAATTTTGGTCGATTTGACGGCTATTTCACTAGAAAATTGTGAAATTTCGGGCCCAGAAATGATGACCCAAAAGATTTTCAAGAAAATGCCGACGTCCTGGGGGGAGGGAGGGGTTTCTGAAATGCGGACCAGGATGTTAAATACGCGAAAAAATCGACGTATTGGCCTCTGAAGAAAAATACGCGTATTTTTCTCACAATACGTGGCTTAGAAATATCATCACGGAGTCTGAATAGGGGTTGTTAAATACGTGAAAAAGTACGCGCGCATGCGCTACCAAATACAATAAAATGATGGTATCACTTAAACATTTAGAGTGCGCGCACGACCCATATGTAACAAGAACTTTGCTTCTTCGAAATTTTTGAAGGAAAAAGTATTTATAGATTCTGACAAAAAATACGTATTGTATTTTTTGCCGTATTTAAAAAAAATACGTATTTAACAACCTTGAATGCGGACGTTTGCGGACAAGGGGGAGGGAGGGGTCTAAAATGGCCGAAATTTTGAGGACGTCCTTTATGGATGGCCCCTAAGTTACTAACATACTCATACTGCCGTGTAGAGTTTAACCCGCAATTGTTAGTAAGGCATAGACTTACTAACAATTGGTCGATCAAATTCATAAACTGAATCCATGCGTTATCGTAATTGTGAAAGTTACTTTTTCTTCGAATCCGCTCATCTTCAAACACTAGTAGTTTATACATGTATCTAGTAAAGTATCTATTATCGAACACTCCTTTTTCGATCGATCTGCACGAATATACGTTACCCGAACCGACGCTGAGTTTTTAATTTTCTGTTTCTTCAAATTGAAGCAATATTTAGCGAACAGTGATGCGAAAAATTTCATTCTATTGAAATTTACCAAAAATTTTTGACCGGTGCATAAATCAGTGGAAAACTCCATTTCATTATTTCAAAATAATTTTTCTCTAAGCAACTTATCAGACGTCAGTGTCTGACCCATTATTTAAATGGGTCAGAAACTCAGCTTGAGCGTCTTACAAAAGGACAAACCTTTGCAATAACAACATGAAAGTTCATTTAGAATTAAATGATAAATATCTAAATATAATATGACAGTTTTGTAAACCTACGTTGAAGGTTCACGTTGCCTGATCGAAATTCAGTTCGTTCATTACAAATACAATTACATCAAAAGAACTAAAGTAAATAATCTAAAGGATATTAATGATTAAATGCAAAGTGATAATGAACGTTTGAGACTGCAGTTTGAGTTATTAAATCTAATTGTTGTCTGCTGTTAACTTTTATATCGGTTGTTCAAATATGCGAATTCAATGTGACTATTTTTCACTATCAAATCTCAGTCAGTCTCCCAATTCCCATATAATAAGAGGACAGCATTCATTTATTTTTGTCTGGTGATACTATACCAGAGCAGCTCGGAAGGGTATATCCAAAGCTGCCGAAATGCCCTCTTTTCGGGAGGGGGCGCCCTCCCGAAAAGAGGGCATTTCGGCAGCTATGGATATACCCTTCCTTTTCCCCTCCTTTTCGGACCTTAATATGCCCTCAGAAACCTCCTTTTGCCCAATTTATCCTCCTTTTTGGGCTTTTCAAAAATATACCCCGACAATATACCCCGCCAATCCCTAAAAAAGGTCAACCTCCTTTTTCACAAAAACTATTAGTATTTCCGAAAATATACCGAAAAAAGGTCAACTTCATCTTTCACCAAAACTTTTTCCCGAAAATATTCCTAAAAAAGGTCAACTTCCTCTTTCACCAAAACTTTTTCCCGAAAATATACCTAAAAAAAGTCGACTTCCAGTTCCTCTTTCACCAAAACTATTTCCGAAAATATACCTAAAAAAAGGTGGACTTCCAATTTCATCAAAACTATTTCCGAAAATATACCTAAAAAAAGGTCGACATCCAGTTTCACCGAAACTGGTTCCGAAAATATACCTAAAAAATTCGACTTCCTCTTTCACCAAAACTATTTCCGAAAATATACCTAAAAAAGTCGACTCTCTCTTTCACCAAAGACTATTTCCGAAAATATACCTAAAAATCACTGTCTCCGATTGTTTTTTAAAATATACCCTAACAAGCACTGTCTCTGATTATTTTTGAAAAAAGACCTTGTCGTACGATGTATGACCCGCTGACGCCAGCCGCGGCGTTGATTCTCGAGAGGGTCTGTCAACGTCAGACAAAAAAGACCTAATAAGCACTGCATCTCCGATTGTTCTCGAAAATATACCTGAAAATCACTGTCTCCGATTGTTTTTGAAAAAAGACCTAACGAGCACTGTGTCCGATTGTTTTTGAAAATATATACCTAACATTAACAAGCACTGTGTCGGATTGTTTTTTAAGATATACCTAACAAGCACTGTGTCCGATTTAAAAAAAATATATACCTAACAAGCAGTACTGTGCCCGATTGTTTTTTTTAATATAACTAACTCACAGGCCCGTTGTCAGATCACTTCTTGTTCAGGAAATTACTGGCAACTTCGAGAAAAATGATATAAATGATAACATTTAGAACTAACTAGAATCGGGGAATGATTTTCAACAGGGGTTTTCTATGGAAATACCGCCTAATAATCCTCACAGCTGTTTGTTTCGAAACACGTATTGTTCCACTTGAATCTCTATAATAATTTACATTCATCAGTTACTTTTCTCATGTTTGCGTTTTTCAATTACATATTGTTATATTATATATGAAAAGGAATAAAGAATCGACAATTCCGCTCCACTATATTATGAAACTGTTCAAAGACTCTCCAGATTAGGTACACTACACATCAAACTGTCATAGGATATACACGATGAGATACACTGTACGTAGTACCGTATAACTACGACCCCCTACCTAAAGTTTGTACAAATATTTTTATCTACTAACCACAGTACAGAATTGCTGTACTCTGCTCATTCCATGTCGGTTAAGTTAGAGAAAAGTCGGAGAGAAGATCATGCTACAAATATAAGAGTAATTACTATTAGCTATATATCACGTATATTTCATATTTACATACTTTAAATAACATGCCGTTAAGTGTAAGCCCACTTGGGAGAACAATGGTCTAGTGCCGAGCGGTAAACATTAAAACAACACAAGTAGTTTTCTGGTGAAATGACCCGGCTCGGGCTATAAATACAAAAGTACACATGATCAAATATCACTAATCAGGCACAGACAACAGGAAACATAATCTGATGAGCTTGCTAACAGGAACCACTGACCCAGTCGTCGGCTAAGCACCGTACGACGGTCAGACCTGTCAGCTAATGAGGGTAAGATGCTAAAAGGGAAATATGAACCGAAATATACTCCTCTACCTAATCATGACTCTTTAGAGTATACCCCCGATTAGGAACACTACAACATACGTCATACTGTCATAGGATATACATAACTGCGGCTAGAAACAAAAATTTTACATGGGGTCAAAACCTACTGGTAGCCGACTTTGACATTTTCGTCAAATGGGCCGGTACTTAATAAAAAGCCGGTTAAAGTGGGACCGATTAAATTAAAGGCCAGTTAATTTATTACGTCAGATGAAACTTCTTTTACTTGGCTTATGTACTGTAAAACTCCTTTGACACAGATGATGAACTAAATCATGATATTAGACCAGGACTTGGGTTTTTTGATGTAATTTGCGTCGTATAAATTGGTTTTCGTGGCAATTTTTGAGCAAAAATTTCTTGGTCTGGCCACTGCTTGAAAATCTTTCGTCCAAGGGGCCGGTTAAAATGGTTCAAAATAATTCGATTTTTGTCCATGGGGCCGGTTAAAGTAAGGCCCGGCTAAAAAAAGGCCGGCTTAATAAAGGTATATAACCGTTTACTTATAATCAATCGATTTTTACAATGCAAGTTAGGGGGTGCAACCCTTATATTTTGGAAAACACGGATTTGGGATATATAGGAGTTGGCCGGGATGGCCTGGACGCGTACCAACATTGTGACGGTGGTCTCGAGTCCATAGGTCCAACATTGCCCATGTGAGGCCTCAGAGCAAAAACGGCGTCCAAAAATCGAGATTTTACCAGAAGGAGATAAAGCTGAACATTTAAGTGTATTCGTTTATCAAAATCGGGTGAAAAATGGCCAAGTCATGGCCTTGCGAAGCGCGCGCACCAGAGTGGCGGTTGACCTATTTTATTTTCGGGCCTAAAGATGGCCATTATGGCCACATTTTTTGAGATATGAGCTTCAGACTTGTTTTGCCCATCATTTAGGTCAAAATTGATGGGCAAACCGATTTATGAGTGAATTGGATCTAATTTTTGGACGCCTTTTTTGCTGAGGCCTCACAGTCACATGGCCAATGTTTGACCCATGGACTCGATACCACTGTCAAAATGTTGGTACATGTCCAGGTCATCCCAGCCAACTCCTAGGGTTGACCAAAAAATAGGGTTGGAACCCCCCCTTATATTAATATTAGCGATGAATTTATCCTTACTAACTTTCCATTTCCAACCTGCCCTTGTGGACAATGGACATCTGTGCACCCGCGAAAACATTGAATTATACATCGATATATCATATATGAGTATATGTGATTGTTTCCAGGAATTCAACATACGAACATTGCGATTTCGCGACCTTTGCTCCTCATTGTGATATTATTATAAATCAGCGCTTCAAAAATAGCAATCATTAGATAGTCTTGAAATAATGTTCTGAACTGTAATTTATATGTTATCAAAACTTATTTTGAAGGGCAATTGATGTAAGCACCTATGCAATTCAATTCGATTGAAATGTCCTCGTTATCACCCACTTTCCATGAAGTTACAGGTGGTGAACTTGTTAACTGGAGCGATGTCGAAGGAAGGGCCTTCTCCTGCAGCAAGGCTGGCTAGAGTACCGACCAGGAGTAGGTAGAGAGAGACGTGCATGGTTTAAAGAGAGTTATCAAAGCGAGTAGTGGAGAAGAATTGATTATTGTCAGTTGGTAGGGGGTTTAAAAAGGGTCAAGGCGTTTTTCCTAATTAACGCGTTACCTGATTTTGATTGGTTACCCATTGCATTGGTGCATCGCGGTGGTTGGTCCTGCTTCAGTTCTTCCTCAGAAAAGCCATGACTTGTCTGCCGGGCGTGAGGGGCGTTACAAGGCAAAGGAACATGATAGAATAAAGTTATTATAGCAAAACCAATATAGTCACATTATTAAACATCTATTAATAGTTTTTCTAATAAGTATGTATGCTCATAATTATGTACTCACGACGAGCTTCAGAAAATGATATTTTAATATTCAAAAAGAATTTGGATTAACAAAAGTAAAGTAAGATGTGTCGTGTCACATCAGGCTTTGTCTTCAAGTAAAATAGTGTACATTCATTATTTATGTCGGGATGGACGACATATTCTACGCCCATATTGTACGCCCATTTGTAGTTTCACGCCTGAATTTTAAATCCTAACTCAGATTAAACAATTGAAATATAGATAATCGATTGGTGCCATGTTTGGACCTTGATTGATACTATCCAACTTCATTTTCAGGACGAACACAAGGAAGGTCGCACTGTTGTCATAATTACCCCAGCCGGCCAAAAACCGTTTAAAATACGTTTATTCAACGTTTTTTGGGAAACCTTAACGAAACGAAATAACGTTTAATAAACGTTTATTAAACGTTTTTTCGCGTAATGTTTTAGAGCATACATTCGGTTTAAAATTTACGTTTCATAAACGTTTCTAGGGAAACGTTTAATAAACGTCAAACAGAAACGGTTATTAAACGGAAAATCACTCGAAAAATAGTTCCTGCGGTTTCGTTTATTTATGGTTTATAAATCGTTTTCAAAAAAACGTTTCTGATTGGTATCCTCGAAACTATAAATAAACCAATTGATTAACCATTTCATCACTAAATTATTTCTTAGTCTTACTGTCCTAGACCCCTAGGACAATCTCGACTTGGACTATCTAGTGAGTCCTCCGTCGACCATGAGTATACAGTGAAGGGTTTAGTAACGAGTAAAAGTTACTAAACGTAATATTACACACGAGGGCCGAAGGCCCGAATGTGTAATATGGCATTGAAAAACCGAGGCCGAAGGCCGAGGTTTTTTAATGCTGAGTTTAGTAATTTTTACGAGTTATTAAACTGAATTATGCACCGTAATTACTCGAAAAAATGGCAATATTTTCAAACACAAGGAAATGTTTTAAATCAAGATTTGAAGGTACTGTTTGCCCAACTGTGTGAAATAAATTGTTACGCACTGTTCTACTGCACCATAATAAATTATTATGACCTACAGTGCGTAATAAATCCGGATATCGGCACTACAGTGCGCAATAATTTATTGCACACGGTACCCTGGTGCCTTTAGGGTTTTTGAATACATAACATAAACACGCCTGGAAGGTGCATAATATGAGTACACACATGGTTTTAACAAAAGTAATAGAACTGGGTTATTAACCACAGTATTTGCCTTGCAAGGCACAATTTACAGACTGAAGCAGGACGGGGGATATAATTGTAAGGGTAAAAGGTTTCCTTGTGTTTCTATGATAAGGTTTATTTTTGGTTTATTTTTGGTTTATTTTCGTTTATTTCTTATTCATTCGCTATCTATCAGTTTTTTGTGCGTGTTGATTAAGCACTTTTCTTATCAACAAATTGCAGCGTATTTGCACAATATAGCACAAGCCTTTGTCCACAGCTGGCACGAGTTCACGCCCTGGGCAAGGCGGTAATCCGCGGAAAGATAGAGAGTAGAACCATGTTTAAAATGTTATTTTGCGCCATTTTGAACATCTATAACTAAATCAGTTTTTATCGGATAATGTTTTAAATTGGTAAGTTGCTTTATTGTTCCTTAAGATTTAGCTATAAAACAATTTTCAGGGCAATCAGGTGTTAAATGCGGCCTCTGGAAGCCTCTAAAAATTGAGCTGCAAAATGATTAAAATAGGTTTTGGCGAAAAAACGTTCTGCTGCCGCACTTAGTGATGCTATAGTGACCTTTTCATGGTGTCCTGTTGCCTGTTAGTAAAAATGATGGAAAATAGGAGATGAAATTGTGCTGCACGTGAGTTCACGCGGAAGTTTTGTAGAAATTAGGGCATTTCATGAAATCAATATATACATGGGATTTTCGACTTGATTTTGTTAAAACAAGTTCAAATACGATTAATGTGCGTGAAATTAGGTTCCAATGCTACAATTTTGCACGTGAGTTAGCACGGACGTTTTGTAGAACTTATTGAAATCGCTACTTTTGATTTATTCAGGCATTAAACGTTACGATATGATGAGTTACGTGAACCCAAAGTGTGTTCGGAGGAGTCGCATGGGTTTGAACGGCCTCATCCAATTTTAAGGGAGATATTCAGCGACGACTCTTTTGCGGTTTTGGAGCCTTATATACTTATAGTCATATAGTGTACAAAGATCACGCATTAAATTCTCGCTAGAAAATCTGCACAGTGTGGCGAAGGAATTAATGAACTTTCAATGCAGTGTTTGGTGAAAAGTGGGAGGAGGTCAACTGTACTGCAAGACGACAGTGATGAAGTTTGACAAGTCTAGTCTACTCAGTCAAATTTGGTTTTGACAGCTGTCCGCGGTTTTCTTGTCAAGAGAGCAAGAGCAGAGTCAACAGCTGGATCGATTCATCAGTTGAGGCGGATTCCGATGAAAAATCAGGAAACTCGGTTACAGCAGAGTAAATGTGAGCAATTCAAGAGTGAGTTTGAGGAGTGTCAGTGATGCGGTCAAGCATGAGCTGGGGTATGAAGAAAGAAAAGAGAGCTGAAAGCTGCGGTGAAATTTGCTGAGAAACACGGCGACTGAAAGTGAAAGAAAGGGCGGTAATAGTAATTATACTGTTTGTTCTTGAAGAGATTACCAGCGAAGTTGTGCGGGGGGAAGTGGAGAAGAGCCTGCAGTGGACATATCTGCAACAGAGCGAGCCATCAGTCCGTGACTGCTATGGGGTGGGAATTTCTAATAACCTGAACAGCCGGATCAAGTTTGATTTTAAAGCCCTTGTGGGTGCTACACATATAGGGTTTGTGATAAACAGGTTTTTCGTGAACGAAAAATACACATTTTTAAAAAGTTTACTTGAGGTTTCTATGGAACGAAACTTCAATCCACAAATTAGCTTTCTGTAAACCATAAATAAACGTTCCACATACGTTTATTTATGGTTTTGTAGAAAACGTTATATATTAGGGCTTCCATCTAGATATTATCTAGACTAGTCGGTTCCCGTCCTACGGACGGCGAATGATGGCAGCTGCATGAGCTAACGGCCACATGTCCCTTTGACAGTGATTTGACTGATGGAGTTTGGAGGGGAAATTCGAAACTTTAATTTCTGCGAAAAAAAAGCTTCCCACGCCCCCAACGGTAACCCAATATTGCCGACAATATTCTCAAAACCTTTACTCATCATAAACAACTCCATAGCGAAGGAATTTTGAAAAAATTCGAAAATCTATTTTTTCCGAAAAAAGGGCGTGGCCTCCCACGCCCCTTAGGGTGACCCAATAATTCGGACAAAATTCTCAAAACTTTTATTCATCATAAGCAACTTGATGGCGAAGGAATTTTGAAAAAATTCGAAAGTTTAGTTTTTGCGAAAAAAAGGGCGTGGCCTCCCACGCTCCTCAGAGTGACCCAATAATTCGGACAAAATTCTCAAAATTTTTATTCATCATAAGCAACTCAATGGCGAAGGAATTTTGAAAAAATTCGAACGTTTAATTTTTGCGAAAAAAAAGGCGTGGCCCCCCACGCCCCTCAGGGTGACCCATAATAATTCGGACAAAATTCTCAAAATTTTTATTCATCATAAGCAACTCGATGGCGAAAGAATTTTGGAAAAATTCGAAACTTTAATTTTTGCGAAAAAAAGGGCGTGCAGCCCACCACACCCCTCAGGGTGGCCAAAAAAATCTCATATTATTTTTCTGATTTATTATAAAGTTTTTGCAATACGATGAAAAAAGAATTTCGTTGCCTACTTGAAAAACGAATCGCCATAAATAAATAAATAAATATATATATATAGGATAGCCAAAAACAATTGAAAATTGTTTGGGTTTCGCAGCCACTCCAGTTCCTAAAATAATACGATAAAAATTATTGATATGAATTTTAATCGCAGCCTGGTCGTGGCGGTGCATCTTGTTAATGTTTGCAAAGCTATTCGATTTGACGATTCACGTTCTTCAAAGTTATTAAGGGGCCAATACGTTTATCACATTTCTGTGTTAAGGTACAGCTCGATCTTGACAAAGTCAAAGAGGGATTTACACAATGAATTAAAGAGCTATTATTCCATTACTACATTGAAATTGCAGTGGTCTACTACCACCGTGCACCGCCACGACCGGGCTGCGATTAAAATTCATATCAATAATTTTTATCGTATTATTTTAGGAACTGGAGTGGCTGCGAAACCCAAACAATTTTCAATTGTTTTTGGCTATCCATATCACTCTTTTTTGGCAAAAAAACTTACTACATCCAGTACAAGTTGAGATAATTGCTTTAATTAGTCAATTATTTCATTAAAGCAGTTTACAACCGGTACTCAAATTTAATGTACAAAACGTAATTTCGGCTCTAGTAAATAATACCGTTAAATTAAGTCGGTATCATTTTTAATTTTTGAGCTATTCGAGATAATTACTTTAATTAGCCAATTATTCAATTACGCGGTTGACAACCTGTACTCAAATTAGCGTATAATCCGTAATTTTGGCTCTAGTTAATGATGCCGTTAGAATTAAGTCGTTATCATCTTTTGTTTTCGAGTTATACACGATAATTACTTTAATTGGTCAATTATCTCATTAGGCGGTTGAGAACCGTTACTCAAGTTAGATGTATAAAGCGTTATTTTGGCTTAAGTTAATGATATCGTTGGAATAAAGTCGCTATCATTTCTACTTTCGGAGCTATAAGCGTTAATTACTTTAATTGGTCAATTATCTCATTAGCCGGTTGAAAACCGGTACTCAAATTAAAAGCATATAACGTTATTTTGGCTCTAGTTAATGATACCGTTGGAATTAAGTCGCTATCATTTCTACTTTCGGAGTTATACGCGATAATTACTTTAATTGGTCAATTATCTCATTAGGCGGTTGAAAACCGGTACGCAAATTAATCACATATAACGTTATTGTGGCTCTAGTTAATAATACCGTTAGAATTAAGCCGCTATCATTTTTACTTTCTGAGTTAAAAGCGATGATTACTTTAATTGGTCAATTATCCAATTAAGGATTTGGCGAAAATATTTTTAACATGCCGTAGTGCACGCACCTCATTCTAGAGTTTCATATGCCGTTTAGATTACGGTTCTATCTTTTATGGTTCTCCCGTGAAGTGTTTTCCCGTTTTGTGGTGGGAGGAGGAGGAGGAGTCGTACCGTCCATAACACTAATTTTTGGCAAAACGGGATTTTTTTGATAATTTATTGTGAAAAAACGGTGCGACCGATTTTCATGAAATTTTCAGGGATTGTTCTTTATACAATGGACCACAACTGTGCAAATTTTCATGTCCAACAAAGCTCGTTAACATGTCTTAAACGCGACTCGAAAATCGCGATTTTCGCAAATCACTGTATTTTTATATAGTGGGCGCTGGCAAACTCATTTTTCAAAAGATGAAAATTGGTTCTGCTAAGTCTTTCAGCACTTCGTGCTGGTACTCCTGGCTCTTTTACTGTGTCTGGCCAGCAGTCCCGGCCCTTCGGGCCGGGACTGCTGCCATCGGCCCTTCGGGCCGAGGGCATCTGCCCTTCGGGCAGATGCCCTCGTCCAGAGAGTGAGACCCAATAACGTGGCCGCGAGCGCTTGCCAGCGCCCTGATATATATTAACAAAACGCATTATATATAGTAAGATAAGATTATCTAGACAATTTGCTAAAAATCGTTATCTATTTATCTAGATAATTTGTACTAGATATCTAGATAAATTTCATATCCCTTTTGCCATGAAATTTCAGCTTAAATCGCCATTTTTCCTGAACTTCTTCAATAATTGTAGGATTTCAAATTTTCAAAATTTCTGATCTGTTCATTTTCATACCCGTTTCGGAGATCTTAAGTAGTAAGACAATTTATGGCTATGCATAGGACTTAAGCAACTCATTTCATGATTCTATATGGACATAGTTCAATGTTTAGGGCCCTCAGGTTCATGGGCGCAGGCTGTTTGGCTTCAAGTACTATCTGTTTTACTGATGATTTGACCATTGTTAAACTGATATGAATAGCAACAGAATTAGAAGGCGTTGTTCAAAGTATCTTTTCACATCTTACAAATCGTCATTTGCCACTTTAACGAAAGTTAAAATTAAATACCTACTCGTAACACTCGCTATTCTGCTTCCAATTTATGTCAAACTATTGACGCCCTTTGACAAAAAGTAAGCTGTAAATATGTACGAAAGTAGCCTCCAGCAGCTATGGCAAAGTGATTGCTTATTTGAAAGTAATCTACAAAACGGTCAATATTAATGCATTCAGCTCAAGAGGGAATTTGATTCCTTATTTCTTATTCAGTTATTCTCAATTTTACCAGCATTCCAGCAACTCCGAGGCCATCATCATGAAATTTACTTTATTTCCACATTTATTGACTCTTTTTCGATGAATAATGCAAGTATTAATAGCAACTTATTGGTAGATAATGTTGTTACTTTATGATGGGAGAATTTATAGGTGATAACTGATTTCAACTCAATATGAAGCAATGAATGTCCTGAACTCTATTCAAAATCCCAATATCCTCATGAACTTTTGGTGGCCATTAATATCATGCATTTCAATAGCCGACAATAAACAACAGCTGGTTATGGGATGATGTTCCACTGCAACAGTCGTGCATTTCTAACGTTGAAAATTGTGTCAAATTTGGATAAATTTCGGAGTCAAAAATTATCTAGTTTATCTAGATAATCTAGATAATGGCGAAAAAATTATCTATTTATCTAGATAAAAGATTTCAAGTAGATAATGGAAACCCTATTATATATAAACCAAAAATAAACGTATCAGAAACGTTTAATTTTGGTTTTGGTGTAAACGTTTCTACAGATCCGTCTATTAAACGTATCAAAAACGTTTAGAAATAGAAATAACGTTTGACGAAAACCAAAATTAAACCAAAGAAAAACGTTTTTCATTGGTTTATT
Organism: Beroe forskalii; assembly: GCA_011033025.1. Classification (NCBI taxonomy): domain Eukaryota; kingdom Metazoa; phylum Ctenophora; class Nuda; order Beroida; family Beroidae; genus Beroe; species Beroe forskalii. The sequence continues at coordinate 195,592 of WFMF01000143.1, forward strand.
TTTGGTTTGGTTTCTTTGTGACGGCTGGGACGTTGAGTTGGGGAAAAGCAGCTTCAGAGCAGGATCCATTTCCTTGTAACAAAGTACAGTGTACCAGAAGGATAAGTTATTGTACCTTTTTAAAAAAATAGAAATAACTTATCCTTCTGGGACACGAGTGTGTCCCAAAAGGATAAGTTATTTTTTATTTTTGAAAAAGAAAAAATAACTTATCCTTCTATTACGTGTCCCAAAGGATAAGTTATTTTTATTTTGAAAAGAAAAATAACTTATCCTTCTAGAACACAGTGTCCCAGAAGGATAAGTTATTTTTAATTTTGAAAAGAAAAATAACTTATCCTTCTGGGATTTTAGTAATGATCCCAGAAGGATAAGTTATTTTTAATTTTGAAAAAAAAAAATAACTTATCCTTCTGGGACACGAGTGTGTCCCAAAAGGATAAGTTATTTTTTATTTTTAAAAATAAAAAATAACTTATCCTTCTGGGACACACTCGTGTCCCAGAAGGATAAGTTATTTTTTCTTTTTCAAAAATAAAAAATAACTTATCCTTTTGGGACACACACGTGTACCAGAAGGATAAGTTATTTTTTCTTTTCAAAAATAAAAAATAACTTATCTTTCTGGGACACACTCGTGTCCCAGAAGGATAAGTTATTTCTATTTTTTAAAAAGGTACAATAACTTATCCTTCTGGTACACCGTACAAAGTAACTACTGAACAATGATTCAACAAAAACGGCCCGATTCGTAAATCAACAAAGCAAGAAAGCAAAACTGTTCTTTGTAATCGTAACAAGACTGTTTTTAGGATTTACATTAAATTTAAGCGAAAGGTTTTGCTTTTCAGTGACCCTTGAGAAGTTGGAGATCATTGATCAAGCACCTTCTTATTTCGTAATGATTTTTGTGCGGGCTGGGAATCATATTTATTTTTTCCTGATAAACAGGATGTTAATCATAATGTTATTCTATTTCTGGTTCACGAAGGTGGAGTGAATTTGATTTTATAGTTTGCAGTTTGGGGGCTGGGGCCCGTTATGAAATTGGATAAATTATAGCATTATTAACTTTTTCTAATTCTAGCTGATTGTGATATTGATAAAGTTAAACCTTACTGAGAAAAAAAATATGATTTTTGTGTCTAAAACACGTTTTTAGTGTTTTTTCCGCCTAAAACACAAAAAACACATGTGAAAAAAGTGAGCCTGTTGGGCCACCATAGACCGACCCATTTCCCTCTCCAACGTGGCAACGTACTTGAATTATCGCGCGCATTTAATGGCACGTGTGTGATTAGGTCCGATACACGTGCCAAATAATTGCGCGCGCTCCCCCATGGCCAAGCGCGCGCAATTATTTAGAACTCTGCGCAAACAAAATGATTTTGGCCATTTTGTTTGCGCGCCAGGTGCTTTAGCTAACGCTTACTTTACTTACATTGGGGTGGAACGGTAAATTCGGCCGAAGCCCTACAAACCGTGCCGTCAGGAACAACCTCTGCTGGCTGAGCCTAAGGCTCCCTGAGATATACAATATTATTACCAATATGATAAGCTGCGACGATCTTCCCGGAGCCTAGATGGTCGTCGCCATCCTGCAGCTTGCAATCCCTAGTATGGAGCGAGTCCAAAAGAGAAGACAGAGACCAAACTGCAGGGTGTAGTACCTGAGAGGATTCGCACACTAGGAGTGCTTTGACCTGGGGATATGATCTATTAAGTGGGAACTGGGAATAGGAATCGAAGTCGCTTTAACTGAGACCAGGTCTAAGTGCAAAGAAGATACTGTTGTTATTGATCAGTCAAAACTTCTGAGAAACAAATCTGTAGTTTCCTAAGTTGTGGTATCTGACTGCCATTAAATGCAAAGGGCCCCGGGATGTTACTAGGAGTTAGGACTGAGTGTTGATGCAGCTATTTAAATTTTCTGTCCTGTAGAGGGACGTACGACATTTGACCCCACGACATTTGATCTCGCGACAATTGATCCCAAGACATTTGATCTCACGACAATTGATCTCAGATATTTTATACACATTCATATGTACAATTTAAGGAGATGAAATGTCGCGATTCAGGACAATTGATCTCCATATTTTGAAGGAGTGCGACATTTGATCTCAAAACGCGACGTTTCATCTCTATATAGATTCGAGACTGCGACATTTCATCTCAGAAACTGCGACGTTTGATCTCACCGTTTATCGAGGAAGCGACATTTGATCTCAAAGGTACGACATTTCACCTCGAAGGTGCGACATTTGATCTCAGGGTACGACATTTGATCTCTAATAAGAGAAATTGATGCCAGGCTGCGACGTTTGATCCCAAGGTACGACGTTTGATCTCAAAGTACGACATTTGATCTCAGGGTGCGACATTTGATCTCAGGGTACGACATTTGATCTCAAGGTACGACATTTGATCTCTAAGTATAGAAATTGATTCCAGGCTGCGACGTTTGATCTCAAGGTACGACATTTGATCTCAAGGTACGACATTTGATCTCAAGGTACGACATTTGATCTCTAAGTAAAGAAATCGATTCCAAAAGGCGATGTTTGATCCCAAAGTACGACGTTTGATCTCAGGTTATAACATTTGATCTCTAAGTATAGAAATTGATTCCAGGCAGCGACGTTTGATCTCAAGGTACGACATTTGATCTCTAAGTAAAGAAATCGATTCCAGAAGGCGATGTTTGATCCCAAAGTACGACGTTTGATCTCAGGGTACGACATTTGATCTCAGGGTACGACATTTGATCTCAAGGTACGACATTTGATCTCTAAGTATAGAAATTGATTTCAGGCTGCGACGTTTGATCCCAAGGTACGACATTTGATCTCAGGGTACGACATTTGATCTCAAGTACGACATTTGATCTCAGGGTACGACATTTGATCTCAAGGTACGACATTTGATCTCTAAGTATAGAAATTGATTCCAGGCAGCGACGTTTGATCCCAAGGTACGACATTTGATCTCAGGGTACGACATTTGATCTCTCAAAATAGAAATTGATTCCAGGCTGCGACGTTTGATCTCAAGGTACGACATTTGATCTCAAGGTACGACATTTGATCTCAGGGTACGACATTTGATCTCAAGGTACGACATTTGATCTCTAAGTATGACAACCTATTCCAGGATGCGACGTTTGATCTCAGGGTACGACATTTGATCTCAGGGTACGACATTTGATCTCTAAGTATAGAAATTTGATTCTCCAGGCTGCGAGTTTACAAGGTACGACGTTTGATCTCAGGGTACGACATTTGATCCCAAGGTACGAAATTTGATCTCAGGCTACGACATTTGATCTCTAAGTATAGAAATTGATTCCAGGCTGCGACGTTTGATCCCAAGGTACGACATTTGATCTCAGGGTACGACATTTGATCTCTAAGTATAGAAATTGACTCCAGGCTGCGACGTTTGATCTCAAGGTACGACATTTGATCTCAAGGTACGACATTTGATCTCAAGGTACGACATTTGATCTCTTAGTATAGAAATTGATTCCAGGCTGCGACGTTTGATCCCAAGGTACGACATTTGATCTCAGGGTACGACATTTGATCTCTTAGTATAGAAATTGATTCCAGGCTGCGACGTTTGATCTCAAGGTACGACATTTGATCTCAAGGTACGACATTTGATCTCTAAGGCTGCGACGTTTGATCCCAAGGTACGACATTTGATCTCAGGGTACGACATTTGATCTCAGGGTACGACATTTGATCTCAAGGTACGACATTTGATCTCTAAGTATAGAAATTGATTCCAGGCTGCGACGTTTGATCTCAAGGTACGACATTTGATCTCAAGGTACGACATTTGATCTCAAGGTACGAAAATTGATCTCAAGGTACGACATTTGATCTCTAAGTAATGAAATCGATTCCAGAAGGCGATGTTTGATCCCAAAGTACGACGTTTGATCTCAGGGTATAACATTTGATCTCTAAGTATGACAACCTATTCCAGGCTGCGACGTTTGATCTCAGGGTACGACATTTGATCTCTGAGTATAGAAATTGATTCCAGGCTGCGACGTTTGATCTCAAGGTACGACATTTGATCTCTAAGTAAAGAAATCGATTCCAGAAGGCGAGGTTTGATCCCAAAGTACGACGTTTGATCTCAGGGTACGACATTTGATCTCAGGGTACGACATTTGATCTCAAGGTACGACATTTGATCTCTAAGTATAGAAATTAATTCCAGGCTGCGACGTTTGATCCCAAGGTACGACATTTGATCTCAGGGTACGACATTTGATCTCTAAGTATAGAAATTGATTCCAGGCTGCGACGTTTGATCTCAAGGTACGACATTTGATCTCAGGGTACGACATTTGATCTCAGGGTACGACATTTGATCTCTAAGTATAGAAATTGATTCCAGGCTGCGACGTTTGATCTCAAGGTACGACATTTGATCTCAGGGTACGACATTTGATCTCTAAGTATAGAAATTGATTCCAGGCTGCGACGTTTGATCCCAAGGTACGACATTTGATCTCAGGGTACGACATTTGATCTCTAATAAGAGAAATTGATGCCAGGCTGCGACGTTTGATCCCAAGGTACGACATTTGATCTCAGGGTACGACATTTGATCTCAGGGTGCGACATTTGATCTCAGGGTACGACATTTGATCTCAAGGTACGACATTTGATCTCTAAGTATAGAAATTGATTCCAGGGCTGCGACGTTTGATCTCAAGGTACGACATTTGATCTCAGGGTACGACATTTGATCTCAAGGTACGACATTTGATCTCTAAGTAAAGAAATTGATTCCAAAGGCGACGTTTGATCCCAAGGTACGACATTTGATCTCAGGTTATAACATTTGATCTCTAAGTATAGAAATTGATTCAGGCTGCGACATTTGATCTCAAGGTACGACATTTGATCTCTAAGTATAGAAATTGATTCCAGAAGGCGATGTTTGATCCCAAGGTACGACGTTTGATCTCAGGGTACGACATTTGATCTCAGGGTACATTTGATCTCAAGGTACGACATTTGATCTCTAAGTATAGAAATTGATTCCAGGCTGCGACGTTTGATCCCAAGGTACGACATTTGATCTCAGGGTACGACATTTGATCTCAGGTACGACATTTGATCTCAGGGTACGACATTTGATCTCAGGGTACGACATTTGATCTCTAAGTATAGAAATTGATTCCAGGCTGCGACGTTTGATCCCAAGGTACGACATTTGATCTCAGGGTACGACATTTGATCTCTAAGTATAGAAATTGATTCCAGGCTGCGACGTTTGATCTCAAGGTACGACATTTGATCTCAAGGTACGACATTTGATCTCAAGGTACATTTAAATTTGATTCCAGGCTGCGACGTTTGATTATAAGGTACGACATTTGATCTCAGGCTACGACATTTGATCTCAGGGTACGACATTTGATCTCCAGGTATGACATTTGATCTCAGGGTACGACATTTGATCTCTAAGTATAGAAATTGATTCCAGGCTGCGACGTTTGATCCCAAGGTACGACATTTGATCTCAGGGTACGACATTTGATCTTTAAGTATAGAAATTGATTCCAGGCTGCGACGTTTGATCTCAAGGTACGACATTTGATCTCAAGGTACGACATTTGATCTCAAGGTACGACATTTGTCTAAGTATAGAAATTGATTCCAGGCTGCGACATTTGATCCCAAGGTACGACATTTGATCTCAGGGTACGACATTTGATCTCTAAGTATAGAAATTGATTCCAGGCTGCGACGTTTGATCTCAAGGTACGACATTTGATCTCAAGGTACGACATTTGATCTCAGGGTACGACATTTGATCTCAAGGTACGACATTTGATCTCAGGGTACGACATTTGATCTCAGGGTACGACATTTGATCTCAAGGTACGACATTTGATCTCTAAGTAAAGAAATCGATTCCAGAGGGCGATGTTTGATCCCAAAGTACGACGTTTGATCTCAGGGTACGACATTTGATCTCTAAGTATAGAAATTGATTCCAGGCTGCGAAGTTTGATCCCAAGGTACGACATTTGATCTCTAAGTATAGAAATTTGATTCCAGGCTGCGACGTTTGATCTCAAGGTAACGACATTTGATCTCAAGGTAAAGAAATTGATTCCAGAAGGCGATATTTGATCTCAAGGTACGACATTTGATCTCAGGGTACGACATTTGATCTCAGGGTACGACATTTGATCTCAAGGTACGACATTTGATCTCTAAGTATAGAAATTGGTACGACTTGATCACAGGCTGCGACGTTTGATCCCAAGGTACGACATTTGATCTCAGGGTACGACATTTGATCTCTAAGTATAGAAATTGATTCCAGGCTGCGACGTTTGATCTCAAGGTACGACATTTGATCTCAAGGTACGACATTTGATCTCTAAGTATAGAAATTGATTCCAGGCCGACGTTTGATCTCAAGGTACGACGTTTGATCCAAAGGGTACTTGAGATAATTTGATCTCAGCCTGAATCACTTATACCTAGATTCAGGTCAAAATTTGAGATCAAGGCATAGATTCAAATGTCGTACCTGGGATAGAAATTGGAATCCCAAAGGTGACGTTTGATCAAAGGTACCCTGAGATCAAATTTGATAGCAACAATGGTGACAGGATCAAAATGACAGCTTATAGGTAGAAATTGATTCAAATGTCGACCTTGAGATCAAACGCACACAGGGAGATTAAAAGGTTACTTGTTTAGCAAAAATTGATCAGGTGTGCGTACCTGGGATGCTAAGCGTACATACATTTGATTCATGTTGCGCTTGATTCTGAGATACGACATTTGATTCAGGGTAATTTTGGGGATCATTTGGATTACCCCGAGACATATTATCTATGGATCTATTCTCTATGGCTGATGGCAATAAATTGATGTTCAGATCAAATAAATATTTGGATCAAAACGTCGATATTTACTATTTAGAGCTTAAAGGATTGGGGATCAACTTTTTCGAGATCAGAAGTCGAGATGAAATTTCGGACCTGGTCGCAGATCAAATGTCGTACTTAGGGATCAAACGTACCTTGAGCAACCTGAGAATGAATCAATTTTATACTTAGAGAATCAAAATGTCGCAATCAAATTCCTGAGATAGAGATGAAATGTCGTACCTTGAGATCAAATGTCATAGTTGAGATCAAATGTCTATACTTAGAGATCAAACGTTGTGAATCCTTTTGAGATCAATGTCTATACTTGAGATCAAATCGTACCCTGAGATCAAATGTGTCTTGAGATCAAATGTTGTACCTCGAGATCAAATATCGTACCTTGGGATCAAACGTCGTTGCTTGGAATCAATTTTTATACTTAGAGATCAAATGTCGTACCCTGAGATCAAATGTCTCAGCCTGAGATCAAATGTCGTACCTTGGGATCAAAACGTCGCAGCCTGGAATCACTCTATACTTAGAGATCAAATGTCGTACCTGTCGCAGCCTCAAATTTCTATACCCTGAGATCAAATTTCGTACTTTGGGATCAAACGTCGCAGCCTCAAAATCAAATGTATACTTAGAGATCAAATGTCGTACCTTGAGATCAAATGTCAAAATCCTGAGCCCGGAAACAAAATTTTTAATTTTAAAAATCAAATTTCTGAGACAAATGTCAAAAATTTTGAATCAAAAATTTTTATTAAAAACAAATTCTACCCCAGATCAATTGTACCCTTTATCAAACGTAGCCGAATCAATTTTACTTTGAACAAAATGCTACCCTCTATGGGCTGTCGGCTCAACAGCATTCTTTACAGTTCACATGTATGTCATGTGCAGCACGTGACTGCAACTGATACTGCTAGTGCGATATGAAAACCGGGAATCTTTCAATGCACTGTCTGGAGAAGCAGTGAATTTACAGATATGTTGTATGATCACATGCATATCACGTGAGGGGCATGACTGACATTCGATACCCCACAAGCGATGTGAAAACAGTGCAATTTCAACAAACCTGCTCACCAGAACCGGGAATATTCAAAACTGCTGCCTGATCACGTGCATATCAGGTGACAAACCCCGTGCAAAGCTCGTGACAGATCAATTCTGTGAAAACCGTGATTCTCAATCAGGACTGCTTGTTGAAATAGTGCAGAAATGTGATTTTTTCTTCAATGTTGGGCCATGGCGGGGTGCCTTTGAGACCCTCCTGCTCAGAATCATCCCATAGTAAGGCTTGAATATCACTTTTGGAGATAATTATTGTCATTGAGATTTTGTGCAAGATTTTTTTGTACCTTCTCAAACTAATCGGCCAGTAGCATGGGAAAACAGGGGTTTCAAATTTTCTTATGATGTTATTCTGAATCAGCAGACTTTTAGGTCCAGAATAATCATATTTGAGCTCTAACGTGATCTCGATTTGCCCACAAGAATACATTGAAATAATTCCAGATAATTAGTCATCACCCGTTATTATGATCCATTGTTGGTAGACGCTAGAACTTTTGAAGTTTGACCACCAATGCTGTAGATGCTAAGCGATGTCTGTATCATGTAAATTTGTAAAATTATTAATGATATCAAATCCGCCGATAGAGTGATCGGGAGATTAATCTTGTCAGAGGCCGAAAAGCGGACTAAGAGAAAAGCCTCTAACTTTACATTTTGGAATAATTTGAAGAGATAATATTCACAAACTTTATTTCAGTAGAGTAAAAGTAAGAGAGTCTAAGAGTCTACTAGAGTAAACTTTCCTTCTAAAACGATACTTAAATATTCGCTAGATCGCGTGATTCCACTTCTCCCGATTTACGTCAAAACTTAACTTTAAAACCTTATCTCACCACGAGCGAATCTCCTACTTTACTTTTAACTTATTTCCCGTCTAAAATTATTCTTTTTAAATTAAGAAGAAAAAAATGTTTACTTTTTTAATTTTTAAAATAGGGGCCCCAGAAAATCACGACAAGACTGGGCTTACATTTCCCCCTTTTCGAAAAATTGAAAGTTCCACCCTTGTTTTAAAGGCCCCAAAAATCAATCATCCCTTTAAAAACAACTGTAGATTAACCCCTAAAAAAACCATCAAAATTTTTAATACCCAAAAGTGCCTGTAATACTAAAGTATAAAGTAAAGTATAAACTTTCGAAAACTAATAAATCCCAATATCTCAATCTACTGAGCTATTTCAAAAAAATCAAATCATCAAAAAATCAATCAATGAATCAATCATAAAACCAATTATTCAATTAATCATCGACTCAATAAGTCAAAAAAAAATTTATTCTTTTAAATTTCAAAATTTTTTGATTTGTTTGATTGTCTTTTTAAAAAAACAAAAACCAATAAAATTTTTATTCTATTTTTTATTTTATTGAAATGTTTTTAAATCAAATTAGTTTTTTCTAATGTTGCTGTCTTGATCCAATGGGGAACATTCTATTTTAAGCTGCACTCTGGTTCTTTTGGGTTCAAAACCCAACTGCCCCAAGTTCTTTTGGCACAGTGGGGGGAAAGAGAGTGGAAAAGGCCCCAAACCCTTTTGAACGCAAACCCTAAGGGATTCTGAGAGGGATCCAAATTAGATAATTTTACATTGGGGAATACCCACCCCCAAACTCTCAAGAAAATAAAAAGCTAGAAAATGGAAATTTTTTTAATTTAAATCATTTTTTTTTAAAGTTTAAAGATCAAAATAAACCATACACAATAGAATGAAGATATCCCCCTTTTCATCATTCCCCAGTTGTATGCCCTCCACACCCCCCAAAAGTGACCATCAAACTATGGTCTATGCTGAAAAGGGCCCCACTCTTTTCTCTCCTGGAACCATGCTCAGTTGGGGGCGGCTGTCCTGTGGGGGTTGGGGGAACCCTTCTATAAACCCAAACATCATTCATAATCACCATTTGCCAATTCCCCCCCTAAAATACTAAGGGGGCACAACCACATTTGGGGGGGGGTCTATTATCTAAAAAACTGGTTCTAAAGCAATTTATTTTTCCCCCAAAATCATAATCATCATTCCTCAATATCAGCATTCAGGGGGGAGGCAGTTTCATGAGCTCCATATGCACAGTATCAAACTTTTTTCTCCCTATTTTGATTTTATACAAATGATCAGTGACCTTCTTTAACTTTTTCTGAAACGGTCCTCAAAAAGGGTAAAGAACTTCCTATTCTGTTCAATAAGGGTTCCAAAACGACGCCCATTCACCTTCAACAAAATTTCGGGACGTTTATTTTAGCATCAACCGTTTCAGAGGAAACGGTTTAGACTTGATAACTATCATTAGTTGCACTAAAACATTTTAAAGTCGATGGGTTAACCCAAATTTGCCCATAATTAGCACCTAGAAATCCTTACATCTGCCCCCCATCATGACTTTAATGGCAGTCGGGGAAACCCCTTTTCCGGAAAATGGACTGAAACCTGTCGAGGGGACGTTGTCTGTAAGCAAAAAAATTTTTGATCTAAACCCCGGGTTAAATTTTTGGGATTTTCCTGGCAATCCCTTAATCATTTTTTAAAAGTACCGACCATTTTTTCTTGCCATCAGTTTTGAGGCCTGTAAGCAATGTTTGCAGCCCATTTATTTCCAGCATTTTAAAACGCCGAAATTTTTGCCAGGGGATCTGTATGCAGTTGACTAGGGCCCTGTTCATTTATCCAAGTGTTCAGAAAAGCTGGGCAATGTACGGGCCTTTAACCTTCTCAAACAAAATACCCCCACCCATTTTTAAAAAGGGAATCAAAAAATAAAAATTGACAACGGGGCAACCCCTCCATCAAGCCCAAATGAACACAATCTCGCCGGGGAAAGAAAAGGAGGGAGGGCCTTCAATTTTCTTCATTTTACTTTTTATGACACATGACATTTTCCCAAAAACCAACTTCATTTTTTAAAAAATTTTTGGGGAAATTTAGAAAGCAGTTCTTATCCTACTGATAGTTTTATCTGACCAAAATTTTTTCCTGAGGCTGGTGGGCCTAAGTTTTTCAATCCTTTCCCCCAAAATGAGGAATTCGCGAGATAAGGGGGTTTTTTATTAAAATTTAACTCCAATTTCACAAATGACATCAACAAATTTTTAAACCTAAAAAAAGTGAAAATACGTGTAAAGGTCACCACTTAGATTATAAGAGAGTTTGGGTTACCATCAACATCAACCAAGACCAACCCTTTCATAAAGCATCTTCCTCTTTAATTATTGGGTTTTTTCACCGGAAAAAATTTTAGACTTGGCCTCATCTGACTATCACTACTTTAATTTAAAATCAACAGGGGTTTCAATTGGAGGGGATCATCAACAGCAGCCCCCACTACTACTTACTGCCAACACTTTTTTTGTCCCATACCTTTGGGGACCCATCAATTCCCCGCACAATCAGGGGAGCGTTTTTATTTTAATTATCACCAACTGAGGCAGTCTTTGAGAGAGCATCAATTTGGGGTTTTAGAGGAAAACAAACCGGGGGAAAAACATACTTTTTTAAGGTCTCAAACCATTTCCCCAGCCGATTATTTTTTATGTTCTTTAAACCATCAAGGTGCAAAAGTGCCTTTTTTATTCCCGAGAACAGAGAAATGCGTATTTAGGGGGATAGTTTTTGTATTTTTCAAGAAATTAAAAAACTAAAAGCCTTTGAACAGTGGACCAAAAGTCCTTTAGCCTCAGTTAATATAAAACTGAACCCCCAGCTAACAGGGGGAAAAGACCATCATCAAAACCCGTTCCGTTTAAAAAATTCCACCAATAGCATTTAAAATAGCATCTGTTATCAAGTAATTTTTTTTGGGGTCAGCGTGCATCAAAATAGGCTTTTTATTTTTAGCTCATCCTTAATTTTGGACCAGGCTGATTATTTTAGTCCACTAAACTTAAAACATTTTTAGTTGTCATTTTTGATAAGGGGTTTGAATTTTGGCGTAGTTCTTGAAAAATTCCTATAAAAGCCCGACAACCGAGGGAAAAAAACGAACCCCTTTTACAAATTTTTTGGTTGTGCCATTTTTTGTGATAAATTTAAAAAAACCCCAATTTCACTTTAAATTTTGTACCCAAATACTTGTTTGATTTCCCCAAACAGGGGCAAACTTTTTACTTTTTAAAAGATCATTATCCTTTTTGATCCGGGAAAACAGCTCGGATGTTATCAATCAACCCCGCACAACCCCCACTGCGCCAAAAAAATCACCAAAAAATAATTTTTACTGTTTTAGACCCCTCAAAAATTTTACAGTGATTGGAAAAAAAAAAGGGGAAATAGCAAGTCCCCTTGGGATCTTAAAAATTGGGAAAATGCAATGCCAGGTATATTGTTTGTAATTTTCTTTTACCAGGTTTAGGGAAGTTTGAAAAAAATTTTTGGAAACCAGGGGCAAAAATGGTGATTTATTCCATAAAACCCACTAGATCTTGGCCCCGGGACTTGGGGGCCCGAGTTCTTTAAAAATTTTCTGATTCAAAAACCCCATAAACGGTGGGAGGACGCAGCACCCACTTTCCCAAAACAAAAACTAGGGGGAATGATAGCTGACGGGAAGGTTAATTTTTCCGAGATCCATGAGCCTTTTAATTTTCTTTTTCAGCCTTAGGCCTTTTGCAAGTGGGAAAAGGGATTTTTCGCACACCGGGGTATGATCCTTTAAAAAATTTTTTCCCTGTCAGGGAAAAACAGGCCCCTATGAACCCACTGGGGAATAAAAACCATATTTTGGGGATAATCGAAAACTTTCCTTTGAAAATGATACTTGGCCCATTTTTTCACATTTTTAAGAGAAAATTTTGGGCTATGTTGCTTAGCCCCTCTAATTTTGTTACAAAGATATGTGGGCTAAGATATTAGCCCAGAAAATCTATTTTAAAACATTCCATAGTTTGGGCCATGTTATTTGGCCCACATATTTCTGTCAATAGTTCTTAGTTTATTAAACTTGGCCCATTTATTTCCATTTGCAAGTTACATGGACCAGAAAAACGCTTTAAACCCGATTCCAATGTCAGTTGGCCCACTGAATTCTATTGAAAAAGGCTGTATCCAAACTCAGAGTGTGTCTGCAGAACACTTAAAAGCGCCCTTGATTGCACTCCAAATCGCCTCCAAGCTCCCCAGATTTGCTTTAAAGCAAGCCTCCAAATCGCTTCCATTGAAACGATTTGGAGGGGTTTTAAGGGTGGAGTGCTTGCAGTTATCAGGAGCGCTTTGAAGAGCTTGGAAGTTCCAAGCTCTTCAAAGCGCTCCTGATAACTTGCAAGTTGCAAGCCCTGATTGCTTCCCAAGCACTCCAGATCACTTTCAAGCAGTTATGATTGCTTTCAAGCGCTCCTGATCACTTTCAAGCGCTTATAATTGCGTCAAAGCTCTCCTGGTCGCTTTCAAGAGCTCAAAATCACTTCGTTACTCTCCGGATCACTTTCAAGCTCTCCTGATTGCTTCCAAGTGCTCATGAATACTTCCAAGCGCTCCTGAGTGCTTACAATTGCTCCTGACTCCTTCCAAGTGCTCCTGGTCACCTTCAACACTCCTTATTGCTTCTAAGTGCTCCTGATTGCTTCCAATCGCTCCAGATTGCTTCAAAGCGCCCCTGACTCTTCCCAAGAGCTCCTGATTGCTTAAAACCACTCCTGATTGCTTTTTAAGCGCTCCTGATCGCTTCCCAGCGCTCATGACGGCTTCCAAGCCCTCCAGATCGGCTTTCAAGAGCTCCTGAGTGCTTACAATAGCTCTTGATTGCTTCCAAGCGCTCCTTATCGCTTTCAAGCAATGCTTCAAATCGCCTCTAAACGCTCCTGATTGCTTCCAGGCACTCCTGGGTGCTTCAATTCACTCTAGATTACTCCTGAAGTGCTCCTGATTGCTTTCAAGCGCTCCTGATTGCTTTCAAGCGCTCCATATTGCTTTCAAGCGCTCCTGATTGCTTCCAAGCGCTCCTGATTGCTTCCAAGCGCTCCTTATTGCTTCTGTGCGCTCCTGATCACTTCCAAGCGCTCTTGATTGCTTCTGGGCACTTCTGGGTGCTTCCAATCACTCTAGATTACTCCTGAAGTGTTCCTCACTGCTTTCAAGCGCTCCTGATTGCTTTCAAGCGCTCCTGACTCCTTCCAAGTGCTCCTGGTCACCTTCGACACTCCTTATTGCTTCTAAGTGCTCTTGATTGCTTCCAATCGCTCCAGATTGCTTCAAAGCGCCCCTGACTCTTCCCAAGAGCTCCTGATTGCTTTAAACCACTCCTGATCGCTTTTAAGCACTCCTGATCGCTTCCCAGCGCTCATGACGGCTTCCAAGCCCTCCAGATCATTTTCAAGAGCTCCTGAGTGCTTACAATAGCTCTTTAATTGCTTCAAGCGCCTCCTTATCGCTTTCAAGCAATGCTTCAAATCGCCTCTAAACGCTCCCTGATTGCTTCCAGGCACTCCTGGGTGCTTCAATTCACTCTAGATTACTCCTGAAGTGCTCCTGATTGCTTTCAAGCGCTCCTGATTGCTTTCAAGCGCTCCATATTGCTTTCAAGCGCACCTGATTGCTTCCAAGCGCTCCTTATCGCTTCTGTGTGCTCCTGATCACTTCCAAGCGCTCTTGATTGCTTCTGGGCACTTCTGGGTGCTTCCAATCACTCTAGATTACTCCTGAAAAGCTCCTTACAGCTTTCAAGCGCTCCTGATTGCTTTCAAGCGCTCCATATTGCTTTCAATCGCTCCTGATCACTTCCAAGCGTTCCTTATCACTTCTGTGCGCTCCTGATCACTTCCAAGCGCTCTTGATCGATTCTGAGCACTCTTAGCTACTTCAAATTGCTCCAGATTGCTTCCAATTGCTCCAGATTGCTTCCAATCGTCTAAATTGCTTTCAAGCACCCTGACTGCTGCCAAGCACTCTCATTGCTTCCAAACGCTTCTGACTGCTTTCATACACTCCTGATTGCTTTCAAGCGCTCTTGATTGCTTCCAAGCGCTTCTGAGTGCTTCCAATTGCTCCAGATTGCTCCAAAGCATTCCTGACTGCTTCCCAGCGCCCCTGATCGCTTTCAAGCGCTCCTTTAATCGCTTCTGTTTGCTCCTGATTGCTTCCAAGCGCTCATGATTGCTTTCAAGCGCTCCTTATTGCTTCTGTGCGCTCCTGATCACTTCCAAGCGCTCATTATTGCTTCTGAGCACTCCTAGCTCCTTCCAATCGCTCCAGATTGCTTCCAAATGCTCCAGATTGCTTTCAAGCTCCCCTGACTGCTGCCAAGCACTCCTGATTGCTTTCAAGCGCTCCTGATTGATTTCAAGCGCTCTTGATTGCTTCCAAGCGCTCC
This sequence comes from Beroe forskalii, assembly GCA_011033025.1. Taxonomy (NCBI): domain Eukaryota; kingdom Metazoa; phylum Ctenophora; class Nuda; order Beroida; family Beroidae; genus Beroe; species Beroe forskalii. The sequence goes on from WFMF01000143.1 coordinate 210,884, forward strand.
TGAGTGCTTCCAATTGCTCAAGATTGCTCCCAAGCATTCCTGACTGCTTCCAAGCGCTCCTGGTTGCTTTCTGGTGCCCAGATTGCTTCCCAGCGCCCCTGATCGCTTTCATGCGCTCCTTATTGCTTCTGTTTGCTCCTGATCCCTTCCAAGCGCTCATGATTGCTTTCAAGCGCTCCTTATTGCTTCTGTGCGCTCCTGATCACTTCCAAGCACTCTTTATTGCTACTGAGCACTCCTAGCTCCTTCCAATTGCTCCAGATTGCTTCCAATAGCTCCAGATTGCTTCCAAATGCTCCAGATTGCTTTCAAGCGCCCCTGACTGCTGCCAAGCACTCCTGATTGCTTTCAAGCGCTCCTGATTGATTTCAAGTGCTCTTGATTGCTTTCAAGCGCTCCTTATTGCTTCTGTGCGCTCCTGATCACTTCCAAGCGCTCTTGATTGCTTCTGAGCACTCCTAGCTCCTTGAGTATTGAAGGCTATTGAAGCAATCCGAAGTAGTCCGAAGAGTGAAGAGCTGATCTGAGTCAGTGATTCACCCATAGGCGTTCTGAAGTACTTGGAGCACTCTGATAAGCTTGGAAGTGGTCTTGACACTTGGAAGCTAAAAGGAGCACTTGGAAACGCTATTATGGGCTTTGAAGGCGGAAGCAATCAGGAGCGCTATGAAGCAATCAGGAGCACTTTGAGGCGGCCAGGTGTGCATGGAACGAAACAAGGGGGTTTGGATTTTGGAACAAAGCAAGATCGCCTGGAGATGGTCAAAAGCGCTTGAAAGTGATCATGTTTGGAAACAATCAGAGGCCTTAGAAGCGATCAGGAGCGCTTTGAAGCGATCAGGGAGCGCTTGGAAGGATCAGAGTGCTTGAAGTAATCAGGAGCGCTTTGAAGCACCAAGAGCGCTAAGAAGCGATCTGGAGACCTTGGCAACAATCTGCAAAGCTTGGAAGCGATCAAAAGCGCTTGGAACGGGAAGCGATCACGAGCACTTGGAAGTGCTCTGGAGCACTTGCCACTTGGAAGCGATCGAGAGCATTTGGTAGCGCCCTGGTGGGCTAAGAGCAATCAGGAGTACTAGGCAGAAACCAGGAGCACCTCGAAGCAAGCAGGCGCGCCTGTAAGCAATCAGAAAAGCTTGGAAGTGATCTGGGAAGCTTAGAAGTGCGTGTAAGCAATGTGGAGCACTTGGAAGCTATAGCGAGTACTCACTACTTGGAAGCACTTGGAAGCGACTACACGCGCTTTGAAGTGATCAGGAGGATATGAAACCGATCAGGGGTGCTTGGAAGCAATTAGGAAGAATTCGAGGCAACCAGGAGTGCTTGGAAACATTTTGGAGGGCTTTGAAGCGATCTGGAGAGCTTGGAAGCTATCTGGAAGTGTTTTGATAGGCTCGGAAGGCTAGGAAGTCATTTGGAGCACTTGGAAACGATCCAGAGAACTGGGGAACAATCTAGAGAGCTTGGAAGCGAATTGGAGCACATGGAAGCGATTTGGAGAGCTTTAGCGTGATCCGGTGTGTTTGCAAGTTTAGAAAGCGTTCTATGCACTTATGGCGTTACTGAATTGCTGAGATTCTGTGAAATCATGATGAAGTGCTGAGGCGTATTATGGAGTGTTAAATGAAGTCCTTTCAAATTGTATTCTAGATACTAAGGACCATTTCTGTGTTGGCACTTGGCGGGCTCATCGTTTGACTTCCTAGGTTATGATCAACCAGTTCTATGGACATAACTTACAATTATACTCAGTTTCTGTCTACTGAAGATGTTGGTTCCTACGAAAGATTAGACACAGAAGAGCTTAGCTCTTATGCTGCCTCAAGAGGAAGCGATGTGTTTTTGAATCTTGTTTGCTATGAAGGGTTCTGTTACATTGTGCGTTTGGAAGCATTCAAGTCGCTCGATCTTTCTGTTCACCTGACAGTTTTGATTTTCAGCTGCTTGCTTCTCAGATCATGACTCTGTAGTAAAAGACAAATTAATAACTGGCAACTGCCATGGAATCACGCATTGTGAGGCTCCCATGGAGAATGTTTTATACAAATCTTATAAACTTTGACTTCGGTTAGCAGATGGCCCAAAAAAACATATTTTGCCATACTCAATAAGCCTGAATTTGTAACCTCATATTTGTGCAATAATGGGCTATGTTGACTTAGACCATATGAAACAGGCAAATTCTTATATGTAATTCTCAGAAAAAAATGGGCCATGTTAACTTAGCCCACATGAAAAATGACAATGTTTCATTAAAAAGCGGGCTATGTAAGATGGCCCAAATTCTGGCCTGGAATGACTAAGATTTTGTGGTGGTCTAAGTAAGATGGCCCAGTATTTACTAGAAATTTCAGTATGATCCCGAGCTAAGTTATTTAGCCCGTTCTTGCATTACAGATTTTAAATATCATGATAGTCCATGTTTCATAGCCCGTTCTTGCATTTTGAAAAATTTGAAAAATTTTTCAAAAAAGTCTCAGATTCCAGGCTGCGACGTTTGATCCCAAGGTACGACATTTGATCTCAGGGTACGACATTTGATCTCAAGGTACGACATTTGATCTCTAAGTATAGAAATTGATTCCAGGCTGCGACGTTTGATCCCAAGGTACGACATTTGATCTCCAGGTACGACATTTGATCTCAGGGTACGACATTTGATCTCAAGGTACGACATTTGATCTCTCAGTATAGAAATTGAATCCGGGCTGCGACGTTTGATCCCAAGGTACGACATTTGATCTCAGGGTACAACATTTGATCTCAAGGTACGAAATTTGATCTCTAAGTATAGAAATTGATTCCAGGCTGCGACGTTTGATCCCAAGGTACGACATTTGATCTCAGGGTACGACATTTGATCCCAAGGTACGACATTTGATCTCAGGGTACGACATTTGATCTCAGGGTACGACATTTGATCTCTAAGTATAGAAATTGATTCCAGGCTGCGACGTTTGATCCCAAGGTACGACATTTGATCTCAGGGTACGACATTTGATCTCTAAGTATAGAAATTGATTCCAGGCTGCGACATTTGATCTCAAGGTACGACATTTGATCTCAAGGTACGACATTTGATCTCAGGGTACGACATTTGATCTCTAAGTATAGAAATTGATTCCAGGCTGCGACATTTGATCCCAAGGTACGACATTTAATCTCAGGGTACGACATTTGATCTCAGGGTACGACATTTGATCTCTAAGTATAGAAATTGATTCCAGGCTGCGACATTTAATCCCAAGTACGACTTTTGATCTCAGGGTAAGAAATTTGATCTCAAGGTATAGAAATTTGATCCTCAAGGTACAACATTTGATCTCAGGGTACGACATTTGATCTCTAAGTATAGAAATTGATTCCAGGCTGCGACGTTTGATCTCAAGGTACGACATTTGATCTCAAGGTACGACATTTGATCTCAAGGTACGACGTTTGATCCTAAGGTACGACATTTGATCTCAGGGTACGACATTTGATCTCAAGGTACGACGTTTGATTTCTTAGTATATTCAGGCTGCGACGTTTGATCTCAAGGTACGACATTTGATCTCAAGGTACGACATTTGATCTCAAGGTACGACGTTTGATCCTAAGGTACGACATTTGATCTCAGGGTACGACATTTGATCTCAAGGTACGACATTTCATTTCTTAGTATCACAACCTATTCCAGGCTGCGACGTTTGATCTCAGGGTACGACATTTGATCTCAGGGTACGACATTTGATCTCTAAGTATAGAACTTGATTCCCGGCTGAGACGTTTGATCTCAAGGTACGACATTTGATCTCAAGATACGACATTTGATCTCAGGGTACGACATTTGATCTCAAGGTACGACATTTGATCTCTAAGTATGACAACCTATTCCAGGCTGCGACGTTTGATCTCAGGGTACGACATTTGATCTCAGGGTACGACATTTGATCTTTAAGTATAGAAATTGATTCCTGGCTGCGAAGTTTGATCTCAAGGTATGACATTTGATCTCAAGGTACGACATTTGATCTCGAGGTACGACATTTGATCCCTAAGTATAGAAATTGTCGTACCTTGAGATCAAATGTCGTACCCTGAGATCAAATGTCGCACCTTGGGATCAAACGTCGCAGCCTGGAATCAATTTCTATACTTAGAGATCAAATGTCGTACCTTGAGATCAAATGTCGTACCTTGGGATCAAACGTCGCAACCTGGAATGAATTTTTATACTTAGAGATCAAATGTCGCACCCTGAGATCAAATGTCGTACCCTGAGATCAAATGTCGTACCTTGGGATCAAACGTCGTACCTTGGGATCAAACGTCGCAACCTGGAATCATTTTCTATACTTAGAGATCAAATGTCGTACCCTGAGATCAAATGTCGTACCTTGGGATCAAACGTCGCAGTCTGGAATCAATTTCTATACTTAGAGATCAAATGTCGTACCCTGAGATCAAATGTCGTACCTTGAGATCAAACGTCGCAGCCTGGAATCAATTTCTATACTTAGAGATCAAATGTCGTACCCTGAGATCAAATGTCGTACCCTGAGATCAAATGTCGTACCTTGGGATCAAACGTCGCAGCCTGGAATCAATTTCTATACTTAGAGATCAAATGTCGTACCCTGAGATCAAATGTCGTACCTTGGGATCAAACGTCGCAGCCTGGAATCAATTTCTATACTTAGAGATCAAATGTCGCACCCTGAGATCAAATGTCGTACCCTGAGATCAAATGTCGTACCCTGAGATCAAATGTCGTACCTCGAGATCAAATGTCGTACCTTTGGGATCAAACGTCGCAACCTGGAATCAATTTTTATACTTAGAGATCAAATGTCGCACCCTGAGATCAAATGTCGTACCTGGAGATCAAATGTCGTACCTTGGGATCAAACGTCGCAACCTGGAATCAATTTCTATACTTAGAGATCAAATGTCGTACCCTGAGATCAAATGTCGTACCCTGAGATCAAATGTCGTACCTTGGGATCAAACGTCGCAGTCTGGAATCAATTTCTATACTTAGAGATCAAATGTCGTACCCTGAGATCAAATGTCGTACCTTGGGATCAAACGTCGCAGTCTGGAATCAATTTCTATACTTAGAGATCAAATGTCGTACCCTGAGATCAAATGTCGTACCCTGAGATCAAATGTCGTACCTTGGGATCAAACGTCGCAGCCTGGAATCAATTTCTATACTTAGAGATCAAATGTCGTACCCTGAGATCAAATGTCGTACCTTGGGATCAAACGTCGCAGCCTGGAATCAATTTCTATACTTAGAGATCAAATGTCGCACCCTGAGATCAAATGTCGTACCCTGAGATCAAATGTCGTACCCTGAGATCAAATGTCGTACCTTGGGATCAAACGTCGCAGCCTGGAATCAATTTTTATACTTAGAGATCAAATGTCGCACCCTGAGATCAAATGTCGTACCCTGAGATCAAATGTCGTACCTTGGGATCAAACGTCGCAGTCTGGAATCAATTTCTATACTTAGAGATCAAATGTCGTACCCTGAGATCAAATGTCGTACCTTGGGATCAAACGTCGCAGTCTGGAATCAATTTCTATACTTAGAGATCAAATGTCGTACCCTGAGATCAAATGTCGTACCCTGAGATCAAATGTCGTACCTTGGGATCAAACGTCGCAGCATGGAATCAATTTCTATACTTAGAGATCAAATGTCGCACCCTGAGATCAAATGTCGTACCCTGAGATCAAATGTCGTACCTGGAGATCAAATGTCGTACCTTGGGATCAAACGTCGCAGTCTGGAATCAATTTCTATACTTAGAGATCAAATGTCGTACCCTGAGATCAAATGTCGTACCTTGGGATCAAACGTCGCAGTCTGGAATCAATTTCTATACTTAGAGATCAAATGTCGTACCCTGAGATCAAATGTCGTACCCTGAGATCAAATGTCGTACCTTGGGATCAAACGTCGCAGCCTGGAATCAATTTCTATACTTAGAGATCAAATGTCGTACCCTGAGATCAAATGTCGTACCCTGAGATCAAATGTCGTACCTTGGGATCAAACGTCGCAGTCTGGAATCAATTTCTATACTTAGAGATCAAATGTCGTACCCTGAGATCAAATGTCGTACCTTGGGATCAAACGTCGCAGCCTGGAATCAATTTCTATACTTAGAGATCAAATGTCGTATCGTGAGATCAATTGTCGTACCTTGGGATCAAACGTCGCAGCCTGGAATCGGTTGTTATACAAAGAGATCAAATGTCGTACCATGAGATCAAATGTCGTACCTGGAGATCAAATGTCTCACCTTGAGATCAAACGTCGCAGCCGGGAATAGGTTGTCATACTTAGAGATCAAATGTCGTATCTTGAGATCAAATGTCGTACCCTGAGATCAAATGTCGTACCCTGAGATCAAATGTCGTACCCTGAGATCAAATGCCGTACCTTGAGATCAAATGTCGTACCCTGAGATCAAATTTCGTACCCTGAGATCAAATGTCGTACCCTGAGATCAAACGTCGTACTTTGGGATCAAACGTCGCCTTCTGGAATCGATTTCTTTACTTAGAGATCAAATGTCGTACCCTGAGATCAAATGTCGTACCTTGGGATCAAACGTCGCAGCCTGGAATCAATTTCTATACTTAGAGATCAAATGTCGTACCCTGAGATCAAATGTCGTACCTTGGGATCAAACGTCGCAGCCTGGAGTCAGTTTCTATACTTAGAGATCAAATGTTGCACCTTGAGATCAAATGTCGTACCTTGAGATCAAACGTCGCAGCCTGGAATCAATTTCTATACTTAGAGATCAAATGTCGTACCCTGAGATCAAATGTCGTACCCTGAGATCAAACGTCGCAGCCTGGAATAGGTTGTCATACTTAGAGATCAAATGTCGTACCTTGAGATCAAATGTCGTACCCTGAGATCAAATGTCGTACCTTGGGATCAAACGTCGTACCTTGGGATCAAACGTCGCAGCCTGGAATCAATTTCTATACTTAGAGATCAAATGTCGTACCCTGAGATCAAATGTCGTACCTTGGGATCAAACGTCGCAGCCTGGAGTCAGTTTCTATACTTAGAGATCAAATGTTGCACCTTGAGATCAAATGTCGTACCTTGAGATCAAACGTCGCAGCCTGGAATCAATTTCTATACTTAGAGATCAAATGTCGTACCCTGAGATCAAATGTCGTACCCTGAGATCAAACGTCGCAGCCTGGAATAGGTTGTCATACCTAGAGATCAAATGTCGTACCTTGAGATCAAATGTCGTACCCTGAGATTAAATGTCGTACCTTGGGATCAAACGTCGTACCTTGGGATCAAACGTCGCAGCCTGGCATCAATTTTTCTTATTAGAGATCAAATGTCGTACCTTGAGATCAAATGTCGCACCTTCGAGGTGAAACGTCGTACCTTTGAGATCAAATGTCGCTTCTTCGATAAACGGTGAGATCAAACGTCGCAGTTTCTGAGATGAAATGTCGCAGTCTCGAATCTATATAGAGATGAAATGTTGCGTTTTGAGATCAAATGTCGCACTCCTTCAAAATATGGAGATCAATTGTCCTGAATCGCGACATTTCACCTCCTTAAATTGTACATTGGAATGTGTATAAAATACCTGAGATCAATTGTCGTGAGATCAAATGTCGTGGGATCAATTGTCGCGAGATCAAATGTCGTGGGATCAAATGTCGTACGTCCTTTTTTTGCGGTGTGTTTGCCAAGTCCCTATCTATTTTATTCTTCTACTCTCTGTCCAATGTGCCATTCAAAGTGCATTTTCATCCATTACAGAAAGAAAGAAAGATGACGAAGATTGGATCGATACAACGATGAAATTCTTACTATAACGATGCCTGTATCGTTAATCAGAGGACCTCAGCTGGTAGGGGCTCTGTTGTGAGCTTCTGAAGAGCGATGGTTGTAAAGGTAATTTGACTTATGAAATCTCCTGTCACGCACATAATTTTTAACATTTATTGCAATTTAATCGGAATAAGACTATTGATTAGTACCATATTGGACTTCGTCTTTGAATCACTGTGCAAGTGATCACTTGAATTATTCCGAAGTTGTTTCGTAATAAGTCTCGTTATATTGTTATCAGTTTCTTCTGGGAGCTTAGTGATCATCATATATTAAGAATGATAGAAATTATCAAATTATAATGCCTTCAGGAGCTGGCAGAAGCGACCAACCCAGATATCACTCTGTTACGCACAGCACACGACGAAGAGGTACACGAAGTGGTCCTACTCAGTTCAGTAGCTACCATAATGAGAGATTGAGAGACTACAATCACATCGTGAACTTGAAAACGTTTGAATGGTACGAGAAAGTTAAAAATCAGAAGCTTTCGAAAATCATATGGTTATTGTCGTCAGCTGAGTATGAATGTATGAAGGGTGCTAATAATGACTGACGATGAATTGAATGAACGATTGGTTTAGAAATATATTGTTGCCTAATGCTTCGAGAACAAAGTATTGAACTGTTGTGTGGCATCTTTAATTACATCTTGACTGACGTTTGTTTGCGTTTCAAAATACTCAAGTCAAATTTGTCGCCATTTAGTCCGACCTTACGAGGCTTCGGCTACACTTTCGACGTATTTTATGAAACCCCATTTGTACTCAGGCTCGACGCTTGAATATATGAGCTAGTAATAAGAGATAAAGTTTTAAATGATAGAATACTTGTTAAAGTCCTTTATGTGGACTGTGGGGATGAGTGTGATTTCAACTAGCTATTGAAATCTTGAAATGTGAAACATCGTGGTTAGCTTGTTACTTTTATTGTGCAGTCAGTTCCACGCTGCTATTAGTATTTCATTCATTGTTAAACATGTCTATCGAAATATTGATTGTTCAAATTCAAATGTTAATTGAGATCTTTAAAAACTTTTCAAAGAAGTTAAGTTTATTACTTTATTATTATCACAAATAATTTAATCATTTTTGGTACTCATTTCTGCGAAAATTTATTATGAGAACAGTTCTAATAATGTATATGTCCTATTGCTTGGGCAAGTGTGCAGGGGCGTAACCAGATTTTTAAAAAGGAGGCGGCAAGTTACATTCACAACCTGTGGAATGTTTTATTTTGCTTGACTCAAAGCTCTCATTTTAACAAAATTAATAAAATTTTCATATTGTCTGTCCAACAAGGGGGAGGCAGCCGCCTGTGTCACCTTCCCCCTGGTTACGCCCCTGCAAGTGTGCCTAGAGCGGGGTTTTCCTTACCTGAGCTATCAATAAATTACCCCAGGTATAACTTCAACTATTACGGTCAGTGCTATCGATCAAGCAATAGCTCGAATCTGGTAATTAAATTAGAGGTATTACCCGGGCAATTGTTCGAGCAAGGGAAAGTAATAACGCTTTCCCGAGCTATTGTTCAAGCAATTGCTCCTTGAAATCCTGTTGAAAGCAGGCTTTGAAAATTCTGTGCAAAAAACGGTTTAAAAAGGGCGATAAAAAGAAAATGAATCGGCTAGATTTAAATTTAATGGCCATTTAGTTTTAAGATTTCGTTGAATCTTCACCTTTCTTCATTCATCTATTTTCATTTACAATTTTCTTTTTATCCCAGATTTTCTATTTTTTTCTTTTCTTATTTCTCCTTTTGTTCTTTTCTTATCCTTTCGTTTTAATTCGTCTTATTAAATTTGTCTTATTTAATTTGTCTTATTTAATTTGTCTTATTTAATTTGTCTTATTTAATTTGTCTTATTTAATTTGTCTTATTTAATTTTTCAAATTATTTTTTTTGTTGAAATTTCAATTTTTTGCCAGCGCGGTAAATTAGCCAATATTTTATTTTTTATGGAATGCGCGAAAAACTATTTATTGACGATGTTGCGCGCACGCGAAAACACGTTGGCGCGGCGTACCTGGTACACGAAAAATTTTAAAAAACATGTTGGCGTACATGAAACACCATAGTCACATCACGATTTATAGTTAAACTTAAACAGAGGTCGACGGGCGATGTCCTTCCCTTTCTTCGGTACGTCTCCCATGTAAACGGGAGCCTTCATTATCTATGACAATGACGTCACTCAGAAAAATATAGTGAAGCGCACCTAGCGCTTTAAGCATAAGGGTTAGGGTTCTGATTAGGGTCAGGATTTGTTAGGGTTAGGATTAAGGTTAGGGTTTTGGTTAGGGCAATGGTTAGGTTTAGGATACAGAAAAATTGACGTTTAGATCTGTGACGTCACTCAGAGCCGTTTATATGGGAGAGATACCCTTTCTTCTGACTTGTTGTTGGACAAGGCGCAAAGTCGTAGGATGTTACCCTACCCTCGCGCGCGCGGCGCTTGTCAGACGTTGTCTGACCCCTTAGCCTTCGGCGGGCGCGCGCGCGAAGCGCGCGCGTCCGCCGAAGGCGGAAATAATGGTCACTGAAATAATGGTCACTGAAATAATGGTCAGACAACGTCTGACAACAAATAATGGTCACTGAAATAATGGTCACTGAAATAATGGTCAGACAACGTCTGACAACGCGGCGCAACGTTCCACATTTGGACGTCACTTTGCGCCTTGTCCAACAACAAGTCAGAAGAAAGGGACGGACATCGCCCGTCGAGGCGCAAAGTGACGTCCAAATGTGGAACGTTGCGCCGCGCGAGGGTAGGGTAACATCCTACGAAAACAGAGGACGCATGATGTGAAACATCGGTAGGTCTCCCATATAAACGGGAGCCTTCATTATCTATGACAATGACGTCACTCAGAAAAATATAATTAAGCGCACCTAGCGCTTTAAGGACTTGGGTTAGGGTCAGGATTAGGGTCAAGATTTGTTAGGGTTAGGGTTAGGTTTAAGGTTAGGGTTTTGGTTAGGGTTATGGTTAGGATACAGAAAAATTGACGTTTAGATCTGTGACGTCACTCAGAGCCGTTTATATGGGAGAGATACCGAAACATCATCATGTCACGATTATAGTTGGGGTCTTTAACAATCGCCTATAATTACGGTGACAGTTTGAACAGCAGTTTTAATTTTTATGTAAATACGTATAAATAACAATAACATGTCTGTTTCCTGTAGCTGCGCAAACTTACGTGTTAGTTACGTCGCGCGCACAAAACTGCATTTTGAACTGCCATTCCCCTAACCAGGGGCTTGCCGCGCCGCGCACTCCGTGCGCGTAACCAGGGTCCTGGTTAAAGGGCAAGAACTGCCACTGTAAAAACCTGTCGTCTTTTGAAGAACTATATAGAAGAGAAACAAGATAGCTTCAAAAAAGTGTAATATACTTATGAGGGGCGCCCATGGAATGGTTATTTACAGGGAATCTAATTCAAACAAAATTAGTAATAGTACCATTTTGATGTGTTCTAATTCCAAATCCAGTTGCTATCAATTAAAGCTAAGCATGCAAAATAATGTAAACCAGTGTCATGAACATATTGTAGTGGTTAAAACTGTTCGTTCCTAGTCTGATCACATCCAACCAACCAACTGAAAGTATGACCCACCGCAGCAGTCCCAATACGTTATGTTCGAATCATCAAATTTAATGGTCGATTGTAGTCGGGGCATTATTCAAATCCGCCGGGTAAGTCACGTGATCATCGTCACAGAGTCCAAAGTAAGCACCCAACGAGAATCTAAAATTATCAATTAATGCACGAAATGTTAACTTAAACTGCATCCATAAGATTGATGAGACTTAAGAAATAAGTTAGATGTCTGAGTGTTTGACACGACTTCTACCCTTGTTGACGGAATTCCGAGTGAAGGGATAGAAAAAGACAACACTCCCAGTGCTTTAAATAACGCGCCATTGTTTGGACTTCATGTGTCAAAATAGAAAGACAGGGCAAGGCCGGCCAATTTCAACCTAATAACACTCAAACTTAGAGTTAGAGTGAATTTGGTGGAATTGGTAACAGACCGAGCATTAATCTAATCAACCAACTCCATACTGCTACGAATTATGAATCAGTCACAGTTTGATATAACATCAATAAAATACTTTGGGAAACATATCTAACTCATGGATTTTAGTTTCATTTTAAAAACCACCATACCGGGCCGCCGAGCCTCATAAGCTGGCTTCAAAAGAGACTTGGAGAGATGAATTCTGCTTTCTTCACATCGCAATTAATCACTGAGATCTTCTTTTCTTTGATCCGGGGCCGCGTGTCACTAGACACTGAGTGTGTCACGTGCTGTTAACGTGTTACCACGTGACACGCATGCCCCCTTGGAAACGCACGTCTTCACGCGCTGCACGTGACAATGACGTCACATGTGCACAGTGCACGAGCAGTAAAACTCTGTGAGTTTTCCTTTTAGCGGGGTATTCCTCTGTAAAAAGAAGTATTTGTAGCGTGATCGGTTGCGCTGTACCGCCCCAGCTCTCCAGCATTACACGAAGCCAGGCCTGTCTCCTTGGAACGTGGAGTCCTGAGACAGGAGCCCGTCCCCGGGCTGAGACTTGAATTCCTCCAGAACATACCTGGGAAGGACGTGTCAGCGAGGGGTTTACAGTCACTAATATGAGGTGTGAAAAGATGGCGATTTCAAGACCAGATTTTCAAATAACAGAGAGTAGGAGAGAAAAGATTTGTTTTACTCACGTGTCTTGAGACAACTCCAGTTGAGACAGGGGTTGAGACATGCTCTGTTGAGACATGAGAGGTTGGGTAAGTGGTGCAGAGCCCGTGTAACCGCCATATCCGCTATAAACCTGAGGAGTGGGAAGGTGAGTGGGATATTGAGACACAGAGACAGACATGGAGTGACCGTTGAGTGGACCATATGACTTCAGCCCACAGAGAGTGAATGGAGACAAAAGACGCAAACAGTTAGATGCAGGGAGTAGAGTGTCTCCCATTTATGATTTACCTGGTTCATGTCGTTGTTGAAGGAAGTGCTCTTGTTACGGCGGGTGGTGCCCGGGTAGTAGTTCCTGTGGGGCGGGGGCGGCGCCGCCATGAACATTCCAACGGGGATGGGCACGTTGTTGGGCAGAGAGGGGTTGGGGGCACTGTTGATGTACCCCATCTGATCGTGCGGCTTGTAGTAGTCGTCACGGTACATGTCAATTCCCGGGGCGGCGCCCGGCATCCTCTCGTAGGTAGCACTCGACATGAAGACCTGGCAGGAGGGGTTGCGATCATTCGAACAAGAAATTAGCCTGAGAAGTAATAACCATTCGTGTGCCACTCGATAAATCAATTTTCACTCCTAACTACTAAAGCGCGGAGACATCTGGCCAGTAACCAGTGTCTCAGTGTGCTGGCCGCTGGGGGACTCCCCGGGAATGGGACTCTTGTTGCACAAAATCTTACTAAGTTAGCACCCTACTGTGTCTCACCTCCCTCGCGTCGTACATAGCTGTCCTCATGAAGCTAGCTCCAGGATTCTCCTTGTTAACCAGGGGTTTCTTGGGCTTGCTGAAGCTCATGAGGCAGCTCTTGAGGTTGTTGAGCGGCCCTTCCACCAGCAGATCAGCGTCTTTGAAGTGGCCCAGGAGGCGGTGCCACAGTGCCTGCTTAGCCAGGACTTTGGGGTTACCAATGATGATAACTCCGTGTTTAGCTCGCGTTAGCGCCACGTTCAGTCTCCTGGGATCGTTGAGAAAGCCGATGCCTTGGTGCTCGTTAGCTCTCACACAACTCAGAATGATGAAATCCTTCTCCCTGCCCTGGAATGCGTCCACACTGGCAACTTCCAGCTCCTAAAATGTGGATTATGGGTCAGAGATTCAAAGGCACAAAAGAACTTGATGTAGGATTATAATTTTGATTTTAATCTCTATTTCTCCAAAAAGACTTGATTAACCTCACTAAATCACATATTTAAGGCGTTATCGCCAAGCAGTACCTGGTAGAGGTTGGCGTGCATGCTGCCGTGGTACTGCATGTACTGCACGACATAAGCCCGCTGTCCTTCGTATGGCGTGATAACACCGATCTGATCAGGCTTAACGCCGCACTTCATCAACCGAGTAACGATCTTCTCCACATTGGCTGCTTCAGTCCGGTTCAGATAGGAGGTTCCAGAGGAAGATATCTCTTCTTGTCCTGTTAGGGGGGATTTATTACCTTATGACTTTATGAGTCGCAGCGTGGAGTTTTAATAGGCGTCCAGGAATTTCCGGTAATTTGTACGAAATAGACGTTATGAAGCAGTTTATAAAATGATTATTGTTTTGACTTCAATGTAAAATGAACATAATATACTGCACAACTACCGAATTCAGAAGCAATCTACACAATGCGCACACATCGAGTGTTACGTACCGGTGGTCACCCAGAAGAACATGGGTTTGTCAGGGATGGGCCAGGGGAAGTCGATGTTGCAGGGTCCTCGCTCGGCGTTAGTCACTCCGTTCTGCAGGGTTCCGTCGTAGAAAATGTCACTGGGGAACTGCGAGAGCGAGGGGTGCATCCGGTACTGGACCTGAAACACAAGGGTCTGTTAGTTTTCTGCTAGCTTAAACTGGGTCATGGGGGACTGACAAATGGTGGCTGAATCAAAGCATTTTCACAATACAGAAGATCATGAGATACGGGGTGGGTTTAACTCCGTTAGTGGTAGTCGAAGGTATTTCTTCTCAAAATGTTCTACCACTCTAATCACCAGGGTATTATATTACGGTGAAATTGTCAAAATATCATTATTTGTCACTGATTTCATTGATAAATTGCCAATTTGGAATAAAAGATTCTAATCTTTGCTGTGATGATAAATCACGATTCATCTGTAAATTTGTGAGTCAGGTGCAAAAAAATCGCATAATAATCGCAAAATAATATGAAATATGAAAAACTCCGTTAAACTAAAAGTACTTGAACTACAATGGATGGTAATACTATAATAGATTCTATAAATTATTTTAATTATTTAATGTATAAATATATTTTCTGGACTCTATAATCCATGTGTGCAACAGGTCCGCAGCCATAAAATGAGGAGTAATAGAATTAGAAATTAATTGCAGAATTATCAAACTTTTATTCAATCGAAACTACCTATAGAAATGTTTGAACTGTGAAACAGGTGAATGTTGCTAATGAATTTTCATAATTCTATTGAAATATGGAACAAATTAATATAAATCAATAATCAGTATATTCAACAATATACTGAAAAACATGATTTTTAGGTCGTATGAAAGTATACCAAAGACCCCCTACTTTTATTCTTGACTCAACTTATTTGGGCATAGGTCCGTTTGCCACTTTGTCCAGGCGCCAGTCTAATGCAGGTCTAGCGCCGGTCTAATGCAGCTCTTGTGCCAAACTAGTGCAGTGCAGGTCTGATGCAGGTTTGGCGCCGGTTTTGTGCAGGTTTGGCGCCGGTTTTGTGCAGGTTTAGCGCTGGGCCTGCGCCAGTGCCAAACGGATCTATGCCCACTTATTTTCCAATGCACCAGCAGATGTTTCAGTTTGCTCTTTTTACAAAGACTGGTAACAAAGACCAATAGCATTGTAACTTCTATCCAACCAGGATGCTCGGCTTAGTGTCACGTGACTAGTAAAAGTCACGTGACGCCCCCACGTGGGGGAGAGTATTAGATTTCGTGAAGGGGTTTAAATGGAGGCGCACCTCTGGTTAGAGTTCAGTTCCTCCAAGGGTATTTGCATCCCCTGCAAAGCTGCTAGGACTAGCCCTCGTTCTTTGCCCCAGACTGCCTTATCGGCCCTTATTTCTTAATATCTAACCAGCCCTAAGACCAAAATCGCATCATTTCTCAGCCATTTTAACCGGCCCTTTGGACAATAACTTCCATCATTCACCTAAATCTAAATTTGTTCAAGAATCCATGGCCGAAGTCATGAATTTGAAATGGCCGATTATTCTTGCTAATTTTTCAGTAACCTGTTTTTATCAACAACTCCATAAATATGTTGATTTATGATTGACGTTAATAGAATTAATTTGAAATCCCATACCTAGTAACTTAGTAAATTTCTTAAGTAATTGACTGCTTTCCTGACTCATTTTCGTCAAATCATATTCAAAGCTAGCCCCCTTCTATATTATTTAAATTAATTTCCAGTCCCGTAATATGCTTATTTTGTAAATTTCAAGCGATCTTTTCATCGATTTTTTGTATATACCTATACTGTAACAAACCGGTTACATTTCGAATGGCACATATTTGTTGAGTTTTATAATTGAACGATTTTTTAATCGATTTTATACCTTCCTCATACTTTGTAGGGTATCTATCATTGTAGAGATAAAATGAAATTGGTAATTTCCATTGCCATTCTCCTCGGAGTCTTATGCTACTGCCAGGCTGAAGGTCAGTACATTGAATTTTTGAAATTAAATATTAGATAATTTGGAAATATAGTAAGTACGCTTTGTCAAAAAGCCTAATCAGAACCGAGTCGGCCATGTGACACAGTGTGAAATTATTTGCTGATATGCTGTTAAATTCACCATGATTTAAGATAATAAATTGTGATTAAATATTCATAAATGTAAATTTTAACTCATTTCCTCAGAACACACGTGTGAGTATAAGAGGATCGAGAATGCCCGGTGCCCTACACTTGCTGGCCCCACTGATATGATGAACCAGGCCAAACGAAAGTGTGCCAACCCAGAAGGCATTATCTGCTCTAATGATGAGGAACTGGAGGGCTGGAAGGACTGCAGTGTCATGACCTGCAGAAAGCGAAAGAAGTATATCACCTTTCTTTTAATTGTATGAGGCGAAGCCGAGTGGAAATTAGGGGCGAAGCCGAGTTTGATTCAAGTTCGTTCGTTTGTGTTATCTGGTTGAAGTCGGCACTAGCTCAACTCAAGTTCAATTCCAATTTAATAATTAATTCCAGTTTAAATTTAATCTAGTTTAATTCCAGTTTTTATGTTAATCCCAGTTTAACTCAAGCTTATATTAATCCCAATTTTGTGCTAATCTCAGACCCCAGTTTAACTCCAGTTTAATCTTCAGGCTGTCCACCGGGGGAGCCTGCACATTCGCTGATCCTCAATGCGCAGTTCGTGGATCTTCCGGCTTCATGAATACTCGCCGACCCACAGGTAGGTGGACTTCATAGCTAGCCTTCATAATCACGTGACTATACCACGTGACATGCTCTGTGGGGATAAGCTACATCACGTGACAGTTTACATGTGACTGTGTGCACGTGACAGTTTACATGTGACTGTGTGCACGTGACAGTTTACATGTGACTGTGTACACGTGTTTGTGGCACGTGATATGCTTTGTGGGGGATTAGCTACATCCCGTGATGTAGCTTATCTAGCCGGAATTTACTCACATGTGTCGTGTGTACGTATGAAACCGATCGATGAAGGGCCGATTGGTTGCGTGTATTTTACAGTGCACGCAATTTACTTTACATAGAATTCCAGTCGAATAAAGCTTAGAATAGTATTTTCACGCGTTTTTATCGATTGATCCATGTGCACACATAGGGGTAAACGCCTCCCAGCAACTCACCAATGTTATAGATGGTTGAGACCGCCGATCATTATCATGGTTTTAAAAATGGTGAATGGATTTAATTAAGTCTCCTTTTTTTCGAAAACCAGCCCGAAGGTACCGAGAAATTTAGGTACCGAGAAATTCAGCTCATGTATCGAGAAAATTAGCTAAATGAATACTCATTACTCCCGCAGATGATCCTGACAGGTATAAACTCGAATTTGTGCTGGTCAAGGGAAAATGTTCCAACGACCCATCTCGTATGTTCGATCATCTTTTCATATTTCAAGGAATTTCAAGGATGTTTATTTAAGGATGTTTATTTCAAGGATGTTTATTTAAATTCTGATTAAGATTATTCTTTCTGTTTAGAACTAATAAAAGTTTCGTACATTAACTCATTAATTAATCTATGTATTCAAACAGGAGATCCATCAAAATGACGCATAACATTTTCTCGTGTTTGAAAATAGAAAGTTTCTTATAATGCGCCCACATTTTCAGCGAAGGAACCTGAAGTAGGTATCGACCTGAACTGCGCTAGGAACATTGCACCTGAAGAGCTGTAACATAAGGTAAGCTTTTATTTTATACGTGGCATATATTAGCTTACTTGCAGCCAGTGATCCTGGAATCATCTTGAGTTAAAAATTCAATTTGCACACTGATTGTTCAATTTCTCGACGATTTGTGAATCCTCTGGGTGAGCTAATGTAGCAATATACATTTCCAATAAATTTAAATAAAAATTGGAAAATCAGGATCGAAAATCGGGGTGTTGCCCGTGGTAGTTTCAACGAAATCAAATCATTTTCTAAAGGATTACCTTGCCTGACTCCTAAGTCCTAAATCATCAATCAGGACTGATTAACAATGATATGACTAGCCAAGAATTAAATTATAAGTTATTAATGATTGCAGGGATTACTAAAGGAGGACACCCATCATTGTAGAAACTTAGAAAGAATTGCCAGAAGAACATAAGGGAAAATGGAAGGGAGAGGAGTTCAAGTTAGAGGGGTATGGGGTGAGATGGGAATAAGTCCTGTTCCCTACACAGTGTAATTGGAGTTTGTATGAATTCACCAAGAATGCTAGGAAGCTGACATCATGAATTGGGATCTTGTGATGCCAAAGACTGAATGAATTGTCAAATGCTATTTTCTGGAAGAAGATGATTTGGACTCTCTCTCTCTCTCATTGAAATTATCAATGTTTTGTCTTTATGGCAAATATATGACTTTGGCTAATTCCAAAGTACTTAAGTAACGTATTTGGCATAATAAGCAAAAATCTATTGTTGCTATTCTAAAATGTCATTGTAGTTATATAATTTGAAAATTTGGTTTTAAAATTCCTCCATTCATAGGATTGCTTTCTTTTGTTTGAACCAAAATTTCATTCTTGTATGATAGATTAAGCGGTTACATGTCGAAGTGGTGACCATATACCGCAACTTACATGGTCGAGGTAACAGCCGAGACTGTGTAAGTTGGATAATGGATGAGGCATGCCGAGTTCATTATCGAAGGTATATGGTCACAGCTGAGATCATGGAACCGGATTATACCCCAACCGGAAATAGCTGGGACCTACTATTTCTCTGACCAAACAACATTATTTCTTCTCACTTGGGTCTGACAACCCTCATCCGGATTCAACGCTTTAGTAGATTTTCAGTGCTCCTTTATAAAATCAAATTTCATTTTCAGCTTTTTTGCACTGTTACTCAATGGAGACCGTATAATAAGCGGTTACATGTCGAAGTGGTGACCGTATACCGTAACTTACATGGTCGAGGCGACAGCCGAGACTGTGTAAGATGGATAATGGATGAGGCGTGCCGAGTTCATTATCGAAGGTATATGGTCACAGCTGAGATCATGGAACCAGATTATACCCCGACCAGAAATAGGCAATGGGACCAACTATTCTCCGACCAAACAACAGTATTTCTTCCCACTCGGGTCTGACGACCCTCGTCCGGATTCAACGCTTAAGTAGATTTTTGAGTGCTCCTTTATAAAATCAAATTTCATTTTAAGCTTTTTTGCACTGTAATTCAGTGGAGACCGTATAACCAAACTTACACGGTCGCTAAAACAAGCTTGGGAGGGGTATAACCAAATTTACACAGTCGCTAAAAAAGGCTTGGGTGGGGTATAATATAAATTTCAGATTCTGGTTCCAAATTTAGAAATTTTCCAAATTCCAAAACCCATTTTTTGCTTTAACTGGCAGGCTCGCTTAATGAACTGAATATCAAATCCCTATGGAGAATATAGAATGAAATTCCAAGAATTAATATTTAGCACCAACTGTTAAAATATTTTCAGCCCTCCCACTAATAGGGATCGTTCACATATTACGTAATCACCTAGGGGGAGGGGGGTGTTTTCAAATGATTACGTTTGATTACGGGGAGGGGGGAGGGGGTTTGGTGGTTGATTACGTAATCAAAATATCCAATTTTTGACACAACATTTGAAATTTTTTGCCACAAATTCTCGGTATTTTTAGCAAAATTTTCAGAAAACCAACTCAAAAGCACCATTTTTCAGCAACATTTTTAAAAACTTACCTCAATGTTTTCATGAATTTTACCAAAGTTGAAACAATCAATTTTAAAGTATTTACACTGTCCATTTTCTTCACTTTCTACTCAAAAAGGTGTGGGGGGGGGGGGGTTAAGCCATGATTACGTAATATTCTCCTCAAAAGAGGGGGGGTTGGGCTTTGATTACGAGGGGGAGGGAGGGGGGTTGAAAATGGCCAAAAATTGATTACGTAATATGTGAACGATCCCTAAAGCCTCCCTATTTTTCAATACTACCTGTAGTCGGATGGGCCGGATACCGAGGATGATGAGCCGTTCGAACAGAGACTGAGCTAGGCCAGCCCGGGCTGCTTTCTTGCACATCACCACCGGACCGAGCTGACAGTGGTCTCCAACCAGGATCACCTGGAGAGGTAGGGGTGAGCATTCTAATTCTATTTTATCTACAATTCACACACAAATAGTTAGCGGTGAAACAAGTTGTAAAACAGAAAGGAGTACCAGATCTAGTGGTTTTGTCAGGGTGTCAAAAGTGTATGCATTCATTGGTACAATTAACGAGGAGGTCGCAGGCCGAATTGTTACTTGAAACAATTAAATCACAAACTCCGGAAAATTAACACATTCATTTCATGAACAAAACTACACGATTTTGTTTGTACTTATCCCGGCGAGTTGATGAAAATATGAAAATATTACCCTCCTCAGAGAAGGGTTTCCACTTTTAACTTTTTAATAACCAAGATAATTCACCTGTTTAGCACCCAGCACGATAGGAACCATACATTCGGGCTCTGTTGCTTGGGTACTCTCGTCTATCAGGATAGTTCGGAATCTTAGCTTTGAGAGTCGGGGGTCTCCTGCCCCAACACACGTGCAGCAAATAACATCCGCATTCTGAGGGAGTGTGGAATGAGGGGCGGTAACATAGAATAAATGGATTCCATAACGTTGTCCAAACGTCTGGGAAGTGGGAAAACCTTAGAATCATAACCCAATAAAATTGATATATTCACGTCCCATCGCTGGCTATGCTGACAATTTAAAACCCCAGTAACCAGTTACAACAAAAAACACTCAGACTGTGAGTCGTCACATTACCTGAAGAAGTTCCCTCTCGGCTTGTTTCCTCAGAGTCCTATACCTCTTCTCATCTGCACTCGACAACTCTCCCTGGTCTTCTTTCAGAGTCTGCAGCTTCTCCAGCTCTCCATAGCCTTCCAACGCCTTGACCTGCACAACATATGTAATAGAACCTTCGCACAGTATAAAATTAATTTAAACTATCAAAACTTTATAACACCCTACAAGGTATTTCTATAGAACCAAAATCGCGGATTTATAAAAAATCTCCAAATTTTGCACCAAAAATTTGAGGTAGGTAATTTATTTCTTGCTTATTTCAAATGACGGAATTAGCTCATATAATCATAGTAATGATAATTATAAATATCTCAGGTCATGTAGACAAATCTCATCAACACAGGCACTTGCCTCTGTTGTACACTTCTTACCTGTCTGTGTAGAGAAAGGAATGCGACAGGAGAGTCGATTGCTTCTCTGCTCTTAGCACACAGCCTCACCACCTTGAGTCCAGTCCGGTGTACCTTCTCCGTGAGCTGATCCACGGCCGTGTTGGAGGGGGCACACATGAGCACCCGGCCACCCCTCTCACGATCTCCTCGACAAAGGTGGTACACGATGGTAGCAGAGGTAACTGTCTTACCTACGAGGGAAGAGGAGTCAGAACTCAGAGGTGGAGTTTAGTGATGGAGCGAGGGGGATAGAGGAGTCACAACTCAGAGGTGCAGTTTAGTGGTGGAAGGATGGCTAAAGACTGAAAACTGTGGTTCTGGAGAGGGGATGAAGATTGGTAAATTAGTTGAGTGAAGAATGGGGAGGGATGAAGGATGGGAAGTTATAGTTGAGTGAGAAAGGGGGGGGGGGACGAAGGTTGATAAGTTATAGTTGAGTAATTAAGGTGAGCTGTGTAATGAGAAATACCTGTTCCTGGAGGTCCCTGGATCAGAGAGAGTGGTTTAGGGAGGACCTGTCTCACTGCGTACACCTGCGAGTGGTTCAGTTCCGGCAGCCCGGGCACGGTGTATCTCTTAGGGTTGGTGCTCTTGATGCTCTGCTCGCTCTCCACTTCGTGCCCCAGCAGACGGTGATACAGGAACCCACTCACACTCGTCTCATCCACTGCAAACGTCTGAGGGAAGAGAGAGGCTTCTAAATAGGCTAAGAAAGGGAGGAATGGATGGGGACAGGGAATAGATAATGATCTACTGTAGTCTGTTTAGTTTAAACTGCTAACATTCACATGCAGGACAAATTCATCCTAATTCAAATCTGCCATTCAAATCATATTATCGAGATAACGGTTTTCTGTGAACCTTCAGTGAAGTGAGCATCCTATCAAAGCTAGTTGGTTTCCAGACGAAGTCCACACTAAAGTTCCTAGTACACTCAGTGGGGACATCGGTCATTCCTTTCAACTCTAGGCCGACTTCTTCTCCGAACGAGTTGGGTATCTTGATTACGTGACCCTCATCAGTCCAAGCTTTCCTTAGGTCGCCTGATTGAGGTTTTTACTATTAGTAATGAGTATCTACCTATTGCGAGAAAAAAAAATCAGCATTAAAAACTTTGAAAATTGAAGTATGATCACTGAGTTATCTGAACATTTCCGCAATGAACTAATACATGGGACCATGTAAAAAAGAGCGCTACTGAAATTACCGCAGTATCTGAGTCTGAGCTCGTCTCCCTGCATGATCCTCATTTCTCCGTCCTGTTTGGGGAGTGAGAAGTACGCTATCCACCGTTTGTTGAGTCCCCTATCCCACCGGATTACTATGTTATCCTGGCTTTGGGACTCCTTCAACTTCCGGTCGTAGTCAGCCTCCATTTTAACGAGGGGAGCAAACACGTTCTGGTATTGCGGACAGAGAGGTACATTACGGTGCGATACAGTCGGTTGTGCTGTGCTCAACAGAAAATGATAGTGTAAGACAAGTATTGTAATCTTTTGACAAAATTGAAACCTGAAAATCAAGGAAACCAGTGATAATTACCAAATTATCATATCAACCAAATTTTTCCTATAATTTCAATGACACAGATTGCTTTACCACCTACTCTGAGTTACAGCTTACTTGGTAAGCATCCTCGTATCTTAGCATGACTGCCTGGGGATCCTCATCAACTCCCGGCTTATCAAGGTCCTCCACAGTCTTACCCGGGTCTTCCTTCCACAGCTCCTCCAACTTGTTGATCTGCGCTGCAGTGATCTGCCTCACTCGCAACTGCTCCTGGAGATGAAGTGGGGTGGAAACACGTGTCATGGGGTAATGTATAGTGTATACAGCACAATGCACATGTCACTGTATGATAATGTATTCAGATGGCGTGGATACTACACACGTGTCTCACTCACGCGGTAATGAGTACAAATGGGGTGGACATGTGGTAATGTATTCGGATGGGGTATATACTTATATATATACTGTATACGTGTCAACAGGGTTATGTGTTATATGTTGGTCAGCAAAAAATGCACCTCGAACATGTGAGAACAGCAAAATAACACATTAACACCAATCGCACAAAAGACTATTCCTTGAAATTCCCAAATCGTCATGTTGGTGGGATTAATACCTGTTCAGTAGGAATCTTAACCAGCCAAGGTAGGAAGGACCTATCGTTGATGAGCGGTTGCCATTGACTCTGGTCCCAGTTCATGTCTTTGAGCGATGTCTGGGCAGCACAGGGCTGTCTGCAGAGCAACACGACCACGCTGTCTGCTTTAGCTGGAATGAAGCCAAGCAGGAACACGTTCCTACATCCGCAGTTGTAACACTCCAGAATGGTTTCCCCCAGCGGACCATCCATGTGTAGGGTTACCTAGTGGGGAGTGGGGTTAGAGGTGGGGAGTGCGATAATCCATGTCTAGAGCTACCTAATGGGTGTGATGGGGGAGTGTTGTTAGAAACAGGAAGTGTAATGGGGTCAGTTATGTGTAAAGTTACCTAAAATTGACTCATTAAGAATTGGCCGGATTAAGTGAACATAGAGTAACATATAAATCTAATTATATGGCTCTGTTGAGTCACGTACCTCTTTGTGCTTGCTCCTCACAAGGTGGTTGATGATGTGAGAGCCACTGGTGGAGCCCCTGCCGTTACAGAACCACTTCTTACAGGTGTTACACAGCACTACACTGGCAGGATCGTGTATGTTACAGTAACTACACGCGTGCTGCGGCAACTCCTGGGAGACAGGTACAGATGTTATTCACGGAACACTGATATCTTATACGCGGTACACTGATTTTATACGCAGCTGGTGCACTGATTCATAGTTGAGTTGCGGAATGATAAGAACAATGAAAAATGTTCAATTTTAGAAATAATCATCTTTTCAACATTAAAGATGAACTATCAACTGCAATTTATCTACCGGACCCAAAAACATGATAAATTAACAGTTTCGTACTAAAACTTGTAGTTACTTTGAATTTGACGGGTATATATTCACCTTCATGAGTGCTGTCTCGTCCTCATCCCTCTCATCGAATGCCAATGAGCCGATCCCATTAACAGCTTCCTTCAGAGCGCCCTTGTCTACAGCAGCATCAGACTGACTCGGCTGGCTCTGGGTCTGGCTCGGCAGCGTGAAGTCAGTGAAGCCTCCGAACTCGCTGGCTTGGGTGTCAGCCCCGTAGTCATGTTCCTCAGCGTCAAAGAATGTCAGCGTCTGTGACGAAGGCCCGTAACTCTCAACACCTGCGGGGAAGAGATGGGACATTGGTCATGTGGAAATATTGGGATGTGATCACGATTCCTGCTTTCATATCAGAATGATCGGAAACGTTCGTTATTTCGACAGTCATATGACTTAACACGAGCAAATGCATCGCGCTGCGCGTTTCGAATTAAGCTGGCTAAAAATGCGATCAACTGATGCTTTTCCATTGATCGCGCACAAAAGCACAACATTTCAGCATTAGAAAAGCAAGACGCGCGCGCGCGAACCGGGATATTAACGCACGTTAGAACAAATTTAGAATCAACCGCTAACATTTCGTACTGCATAAACCCTAATCAAAAAAATTCTTGGCTGACTGGAAGAGGGCCAACAGACAAAAAGAGGTACCAAAAACTGGATTAACGCCTTCCAGCGTCTTTCAGTCTGCCAAATTCATACTCAATCAAAAAGTTATGTATAGGTGCCCTAATTAGAGTCACGAACTAATAAAATGGAACCAAACATAGCAAAACAGGGAAACTGGGCAGGATCTTCGCATATTACTTGGCAATAGAATGACTCAAGGAATGCAGTTTCAATGAAGCCAGGTAAAAATACTTGGATCACACCAGACTGAAGATAATATACATACTTGCATATAGGGAGCAAATTAAGTACACTGAAATACGCATCGATTTAAATACATTCCAGTTTCCACGATATAATGTTAACAATACACGAGTTCCATGTACAAGATACGCTTGGTATTTGGAGCAGTGCCAGAAATATTGATGTACCTTTGTACAAGAAATACCACTGTATGAGCATACATGTCATTAAGCTGATGAAATTGAGTCCTAATTAAATGTGAGCTACGCTTAATACATTACTACACGTAGTTTAACAACAATATCAATCATGTACTACTGCATTTGTACATGTAAATTGTGAAGTCATCTAAAAACGCTGCAACATTGCAATTTGGAGCTAAGGGGGAACGGACATTTCATCTCACAACACTTTATCTCGTAATACCCGAGCAAAGGCTGGGGTCCAGGTTAGGATTGGGGTTGGGATTAGGGTTAAGGTTAGAGTAAAGGTTCATAACTGCAAATAATATTTTTGCAGTTCCCGAGAAGTTTCTTGCAGTTTTAGACACGAGGCCGGGGTGGGCAGTGTTCGGACCTTGACGAAATGTCACGATTAATTGGGGTCTTAATTCACTGTACTAACTGAGGCGGTCAGCTTCAAGTGGGAAAATCATGTTCACTTAGTCCAAATGGCACATTTTTTCACACATCTTAGCACTTTTCACGACATTTATTTGTATTGGGGTGGGACCCTACGAAATATGAAAAATGTCACTGTCAGTCAGTACATGGGATAATCTGCAGTTCTATGCTCATTTTTGGGAGGGTCCCTTCAAATAGTGACAAATATCAGTTAGTAAATGGGACAATCTGCAGTTCAGATAGGTTTCTATGCTTATAATTTTGGGGTATCTACAAATAATGTTAACCCTGTTAAATATCAATTAGTACATGAGAAAATTTTTAGGGGCGGAATTTCAAAACGGGGCAAAAAATACATATTACGAAAAGATCTAGGGCGAGGGGGTGTTATCAAATGATTAACTATAACATGAAATTGAGTTATCACTTATTAAGGTGATCAACTCGAATTTCACCTTAATTTAGTGCTCGTTAATTTTACCAGCCTTATTTTTATTACACCTTCCTTTTAAGAAACCGTATTATTTTGGAAAACAAAATGACGTAAGACTGGAGAAACCTACCTGAATGATACGTTTGCGCGTCATGTCACGATAAGTTGAGGTCTATAAATTATAAATTAATCGAAATTAACCTTCATAAAAAGGTTATCATGATCTGTGCTTCCTTCAGCTTCACCTCCTGCCTCCATTCTTCCACCGTCCTTCTTTCCAGTACAGCCCTCTTAACCCTGGAAGTGCTCCTGCTCATCTAGTCTCCCTGCCTCAGTGCCTAACACTATAGTACCATGGATTCCTCAGCCCTGTCTCGCCTCCTCCTCAACTTCCTCATGATCAGCCACTGCTCCTCAACTTTGTTCTGACTCATCTACCCAGTCTCCTCCTCAGTCTTTTCATCCTGGCCTGCAGCCCCTTCCAAATGGATTCCTTGTCCATCCCAATCGAGTGTTTTAGAAACAACCAACTACCCCTCCTGCTGCACACAGAGCTATCCCTCTACCTGGGTGCAAACCTTGATGCCTGAATAATGGCTTAGCCGGCACATCCTGGATATGATGGTACATCTGATCCCCCCGTAACAATAGATCCCTCTATCTCTCTTTTATAGGCAGTATCACTGTCACTGTACAAATCTGCAAAGGGTGAATTCACCCTGACCATGTGCTTCCTCTGCTCAGAGCACCATAAAACCTGCAAAGGTACACTTGACCCCCCAACATTACACTATTACATCCCCCGACCTTACATCCCCTGACATTACACCCCCTACTTCAGTACTGCAAATCTGTCCTGAGGAAAGCGGGGGATCAAACATCACAGTTCGAGGATTGCTGCGATCACTATTATTGCAACTTCCATATCCTGTCTATCAGATTTTAATAACTATGGGGATCAAGTGGTGGGGGCTGGGGATGTAATGTCGGAGGCATAGCTGCCAAACTTTAGAAATTCCTTGACAGGGCGTAAAAATGGCCCAAAAAGCAGGGCAAATGCAGTGAAAAACAGGGCATATATGCCTATGTATCTTTTTGAAAAGTGTCGATCTTTTTTTTTTTTTTTTTTTTTTCTTGGACGCGCCAGCCTGGAAAGGCCATCTGAGATAGTGCTTAATGGGTATATTTTTCGATTTTCAGGTATATTTCAGGCATATTTCAGGTATATTTAAACTTAACAACACTACTTATTACAATCAAATTTGAGGTAGGAAGCTAGAAGGCTTATTAATGATATATGAGATGTTAATTGTCCTAAAGACGGAGATGGACCGAAACATGTAGACAAATTAATATCATTGCTGTGTTTCTTGGTTTATAAAAGAGCATCAATTGTTTTATTGATCAGTCATTATTTCATGAACACAGTGCTCAAAAAGGTACATTTTTACTTTATCGGGTATATTTCCAAAATCCATCCGACACAGTGCTTAATAGGTATATTTCCTAAATCCATCCGAGACAGTGCTGAATAGGTATATTTCCAAATTCTACCCGAAACAGTGCTTGATAATCTAAGAATTTAATAGGAATATTTTCAAATTCTATCCAAGACAGTGCTTAATACTTAAAAAGGTATATTTTCAAATTAAATCCGAAACAGTGCTTAATACTTAAAAAGGTATATTTTCAAATTAAATCCGAAACAGTGCTTAATACTTAAAAAGGTATATTTCCAAATTCCATCTGAGTCAGTGCTTAGTAATTGAATAGGTATATTTCCAAATTCCATCCGAGACAGTGCTTAATTTAGTATATTTCCAAATTTCATCCGAGACAGTGCTTAATACTTATTAAAAATGTATATTTTCAAATTCTATCCGAGACAGTGCTTAATACTTAATAAGTATATTTCCAAATTTCATCCGAGTCAGTGCTTAATAATTTAATAGGTTTATTTTCAAATTCCATCCGAGACAGTGCTTAATACCTAAAAGGTATATTTCCAGATTTCATCTGAGACAGTGCTTATTTGCTAAATACTTTAAAGGAATATTTTCAAATTCCATCCGAGACAGTGATTAATGCTTAAAAGATATATTTTCAAATTCCATCCGAGACAGTGCTTAATGCTTAAAAAGATATATTTTCAAATTACATCCTAGACAGTGCTTATCGCTTAATACTAAAAAAAGGTATATTTCCAAATTCCATCCGAGACATTGCTTAATAGGTATATTTCCGAATTCCATCCGATGTAGTGAATAATACTTGAATATATTTCCTTTTTCCATCTGAGACAGTCTTTAATAGGTATATTTACAAATTTTATCCGCGCCGAGACGGTGACAAATAGACAAATAGGTATATTTCAGAATTCCATCTGAGGCAGTTCCTAATAAATCAATAGGTATATTTCTGGAAATTGGCGACCTTTTTTTTATTTTTTTTTGAGGCGACTCAAAAATGGTATTGCTGGGTATATTTTTTGGCCCAGAAAACAGGGCAAATTGGTCCAAAGGCAGGGCAAAAGAAGGGCTTCGCAGGGCAAGGGCCAAAAAACAGGGCAAAAACAGGGCACCCTGTCAAAAACAGGGCAGTTTGGCAGCTATGGTCGGAGGCTCAAATGAATTACATGCCGCACTACACAAGAGGCCTGAGCCTATCCTAGGAATCATTGGAAACTATAAGGCCTTAGTACTTGAACTGCATAAACGGGCTCGTGAATGTCATCCCTAGATCATATACATGTAGGAAGACATTCAATAGAATCGAGTGCTTCATACAGGAACAGGAAGTAGTTCCAGGCATGGCAGGAAATCAGGGAAAAGACAATATGACTATACTGGAATGGATAGAACCTTACAGTAGGGATGATCTACACTTATCAAGGGTTAAAACTACATATCCTAGACTTTCATAAGATTACTTTCTTTGATTTTGGCAACTTAAAACAGCATAATATAAACGTATGGAGCTTGGGCCTTTTTCAAGCACAGGGGCAAATTTCGACTGTTTCAACGACCTTGATTGACACCCCCACCAATCAAATTAGCAGGAAAATGTCAGTTATAGAAATTGTAACAACTTTTCCCCTCACAACTTTCAACTACAATGGGTATAATGCTTCTGGCGAAACCAGAGATAAAAGAAAAAAAAGCCAAACAGCCAACGGCCAATTGGCCGAAACAGCAAATTTTTCAGACGGTTGGCCATTGCCTAATTGGCCGAAATTGGATATTTTTCCCTCCCCATTGGCCTTTTTGTGAATACAAAAAGGCAAATGAGAGGGTTGGCAGAGATCGTGGTTTGGGAAGGTGAGAATATGGATATGTGTATATCAGGTCCTGATTTGCAATACAACTACTGTAATTTCTGGAAAGTGCCCGGATTACTCCTTTATAATATCAGTCGCGAAAATGTCCCTCCCTCCGTCCGTCCTTCCGTCCGTCCCCTCATCACAAATCTTCAAAATCACAAATTTCATAATCATTGGCTGTCGGTTGTCAAAACTAAAGTCTGACTTGGTCCATCCGTGGAAAATGCTCAAATTCTCTAAAATTTTGATCAATTCTTAATTGAAGGGCTGTTGAAGAATTGGTGAATTAAAATCTTAGTAGTGAGTTGGGCTATGGATTGAGGGATAAGATGATAAGCTTCTGTTCTCAATTCGTTTTCGTACCGATCTGTATCACTATTCGACTGTATACTGAATTGGACTAAGTTCAAAAAATACGGTGGGTCGATGTGATTTGTGAAAGACGAATGATTCTTTTCGGAACAAGTGACAGCATTGAAACAGAAAGCATGAAAATTGAATTTGGAAGATCAGATGAAAAGTGACATCAACAGTCAAGAAAATACAGCGCATGAACAAACGGTTACAAAATCTGATGCGAAACGTAAACGAATTCAACGAAATGGCGCGAAATCTACAACGAACTGATTAAAACAACTTGGTGCGTAAGAACGCGCGCAAGAATTTCAGAAGAAATGGCACGTGCCAATGCATGTTCTCGATGGTCGCACACAGCATTGGCGCAATATTTATACTCCTACTAGGAGTACCTGTTGGATAATGATGCTAAGGTTCCATCAAGCACCGCCGGGGAGGGAAATTAAGCGCCTGCATACATCCCACAAACAAGAATTGAAGAATTAAGCCCGCTGCAGGCGCAATTCTTGTTAGACGCTTGGCCGGCTTTATATTTTTGATATTTACTGCCCTGATCAAAAAACTCCCAGAGAGTAAGTTGCTTGCAATAGTTCTAAGAACACATCTGAGTACATTTGAAGACACTAATATCAAAATCACGAAAAAAATGTTATATTAAAGATAATTTAGCTCATTTTCGTACAGTCTAGTACTTTTAGCAACTCATAGTCCAAGATCATCCTACTGTTAACATCTCAATAGGTTTACCGAGAGGTATTGGATATAATGTTCCAGTGGCCAGGAAATCACTGGAGTGCTTGAATGAGGGCTCCTTTATTCTGATGAAAGGGCTTGTCAATTAATAAGACTGCGGCACAGAGTCCTGTGAGGAATCACTCACTGAGTGAGTCAGACTGTCACCATAGCTTCATCCCCCCTCCTAAAAAAAATGGGGATAGAGATTTTGGGCCAGATAAGGTAGGAGGGGGTTGCCCTAATTTCAATGATTCTGGGGGAGACTTGGACAGAAGGGGGAATGAAAAAAATTAGGGGGATCGGGATCTGGCAGAAGAATTTCAAAATTTGAGTCTATGAAAATCCTATTTATGTGAGAAATACTTTCTTCTCAGACCCTCTGGCCCCCAGTGGGTCTGAGGGTCAAATGAATTGCATGCCGCACTACAAAAGAGGCCTAAGCCTATCCTAGGAATCATTGGAAACTATAAAATTCAAATTCATAAGGCCTAAGTAGTAAGTACTTGAACTGCATAAACTATTCAGGACTGCTAAGCAAGGGCTTGTGAATGTCATCACTAGGTCATATACACATATACATGCAGAATGCAGGGAGAGTCAATAGAATCGAGTGTTTCATACCATAGCTTCATCCTGGGTCCAATCCCCCCCCTGAATTTTTCAACTCCCCCCTTGACAAAACCTCCCCTGAATTTTCAAAATCCTCAATCCCCCCTTTTATTACCGCCCCTGAATTTCAAAAATTCAAACAACCCCCACCAAAAACTTAGAAAATTTTTCAAAGATATGTCCATTGAAATTTTTAATAGAATCAATCGAAACTATAAACTTAATGACAAGATGAAAGTATGTAGGTACTTATGTAAACTATGAAATGTGACTGACAGACAAGAAATTTAGTCAATTTGAATTTTTTACATATAATACTTCTAATGACTGAAATGGTAATGAAGTTCAATTTTAATGTAAATTAATCCTTGAATATCCTAATTAAAGCTATGAAGTGACACTTGTAAGGGAATCATGGCATGAAACCAAGCCTCAGGGATATTGTCAACACAATATTAAAACATAGAAACATTAGTTAAGTTGATATCACTTGAAAATGGTAGGGAATTGAAGTATTGTAGTTATTTGGAAGTCTTACAAGAAGATAGCGGGGGGGTCTGGCGCAGCCCAGAAGCCAAAGGGTCGGAGAAAAAATATTTCTCACGGAAATAGGATTTTCATCTCAAATTTTGAAATTCTTCTGCCAGATCCCAATCCCCCTTAATTTTTTTTTCCCTCAGTCTAAGTCCCCAGAATCATTGAAATTAGGGCAACCCCCCACCTACCTTATCTGACCCAAAATCTTCATCCCCCCCCTTTTCTTAGGGGGGGGATGAAGCTATGTTCATACATGAACAAGAAATAGTTCCAGGCATGGCAGGAAATCAGGAAATCAGAGGACTGCTACCTTGCACTGGTATTCTACCTAAAATATGACTATACTGGAATAGATTTATAAGACTATCATTATTATAAAGGATTAAGGCAGTTGAAGCACCGTGCTTAGCGCAACCCAAACGCCGGCTTAAAACGGAGTTGAAATCCCGCGATTTTTTGCAGGGTAGTAGAAAAATAAATTCCCTCTAGAGAAGCATTATTCTTATTTGAATTTAGGCCTTAGATTTTCCGTAATTAATGCTCAAAGTTGGAAAAAGAATCGCGAAAAACAAGATCGAGTTGAAGGTTTAATTCACCAGTTGTGCGCGTCGTTATGGTGATTGGTGATTGCGCGCAAAAACTGCACGTGCATTTTAACGAAGAATCTGCCATTCTGTTACTGCGTGATTTGGAAACGTTTCAACTGTTTAAAGTCATAATTTACGTTATCAATGGAATTTTCGAGTTTGGTAAAATATTTACGAATGAAGACTATCAACTCTAATAATAATAATAATAATAATAAAATATGGTAGCTTAAACACAGTAACGAGGTTACACAATAAATTAATACTCTGTACCTATGCACAACTGTGTGGAATACTTTAAAAACTGTCACAGAAACAAATCGTAAGAATAAATTAAGACTAT